>BTSX01000006.1:12265246-12305542 GCA_036245825.1 Pristionchus entomophagus | reverse complement strand
GTTTCGACCGATTCCGAAAAGTCGGCTCACAGGCTTGTGGTCCCTAACTAAAAGTCGTTAATTAATGTGTGCTAATTAACGAATTCATTAAGCGAGCCGAGCCAGCTGATCATTGGGAGGGAATTCGTAATTGCACTCGATTCGGTCCTCGTGCTCCTCAGTCTGATTTCATATGGGAGAAGTTATCACTTGGACCCAAATCGGAGGATTGTCTCTATCTCAATGTATTCACACCGGCATGGAAGAAACCAGAGGTATCCAGTCATCCCCCTTCCCTCCCTCCATCCATCTCCCCCTCCCCCCCCCCTAACCAGAGCCATACGTTTTCTCATATTTTATTCACAAACCGTTGACAGGAATGATGAAGGGTAGAGAGAATGAATGGGATGGAAGAGAGTCAGCCTAATAGTCATTCCAGTCGGGTTGGCCTGTGCTTGTATTTGTCCATGGAGGAGGATTTCTCATTGATTCAGCTGTCAAATACGGAGATGAAGGAATCGCCAAGTATCTCTGCAGGTCGGAATTACCTCAATAATAGACATTATTCTAATTGTGTGTTTGGTAGAAGTGTTCACAGAGTTGATCATTGTGATTCGCACTGTAGCTCCTCTCTTCTTTCTCCATTGGGAATACAGTCCCTCATTACCGTCATTACAGACATGATATCATCGTGGTCACTCTCCAGTATCGATTGGGACTACTCGGATTCTTCTCCACTGGAGGTTTCATGATCTCATGGATAATCAATAATCCCTCCTTTCAGACTCTGTCTGTCCTGGAAATCTCGGTTTGTGGGACCAGACTCTGGGTTTGCAATGGGTCAGAGAGAATATCGGAGCATTCGGAGGAGATCCCAGAAAGGTGAGGAGATGGATGGAATATCGATTGATCCCTTCCACTCTACAGGTTACGGTATTCGGTCAATCAGCAGGCGGAGCGAGTGTTGATCTACTCAGTCTTAGTCCCCATTCCAGAGGTGAGAATGGTCTCTCCCTCAAGGGAATGATCCCTTCTCCTTCCAGATCTCTTCCATCAAGTCATCCCCATGGCGGGGAATGCTGAGTGTGAATGGGCCACTGTCTCTAGCGATAGAATCCTCGATGCTTGCACCAAATTCGCAGAGAGAAAGGGATTCGTCAAGCCTGATAATGGTGGGAAAATGGTCAGAAACTCTCTGCAAAGTGGCACCTTTTGAGTGCCGTGCCGTGAGAAAATACACGGTTCTTTCAAGTAGCCCCGTGAATGACACTTTTACTGTCACTCACTCTTACTCTCAGTGTTCAATCAATGGAAAGGGAAAGGAATGGTTTCAGAACTAAAGACTTCTCGTGATATGATCGAGTTTCTACGAACGAGAAAGGGACGAGAATTCGAGCGGGGATTATTGGGAAGAAAAGTGAGTGGAGAGAGATTAGAAGGAGCAGATGAAGGGACCAATTACAGGGAATGGATGTATCGAAGGTGGGACTCGATCTAGCACCAGTTATCGATGGAGAGTTCCTGCCCAAACCCGTTGATGAACTACGGTAGTTTATCGATTGAGGGTAGATCAATTAGATGTCATTTCAGAGCCGAAGCTCCTAAGAAGAACATAATGGTGGGAACATGCGAGCACGAGGGATTGCTGTTCGGTGAGACAACAACTTCATTCATTCAAATTCCCCATCCATTCGATCTCTCGGTCGATTGACTTCGACCTGATTGCATCTTTTGATCCTCACAACCAAACTCTGCCCATCCCATAAAGATAAAATGTCTGTGAAATCGAGATCCGTAGTGAATCTAGAAAAAGGAATTTCAAAACTGTCTTAGCCGTTCTTTCAGCTGTTCTGGCTCCGAATTCCTTCGATGAGAAGGGAATTGACAAATTGCTAGCCATTGTCATCCCAGCTGAATTGAACCCTGAATGGAAGAAGTTGAGAGAAGAAGCGAAGAGAATATATATGGAAGGAGTTGATGAATATGATAGACAAGAAGTGGCTAGAGCTTATGTCAAAGTGAGTGGATTGAGAGATGAGAAGAGATGGAAGGAGGATCCATTCAGTTGTACAGTGACATATTCGTGGGCAATGGAACGAAGGAGTATGCAGAGAAGATGAGTGATCTAGGCCATAAAGTGAGTTCAATCAAACGAATCTCAATTGGTTATATCCATATGATTTACAATCCTCTCTTCAAAGTAATATTCCAAAAATTATATTCAATCCATTTTTCCCTCAGGTTTTCCTCTATTCATTCGACTACTTCAACCCTCGCAGCTTCGGAATTCTCTCCTTCCGAGCTCCATTCAAAGGTACCTTTCATTCATCACAACACCTCTCAGAAAGGACTCATAAAAAAGAGCTGTTCATTCTTATGAAGTTCACATTGAATATATTCTCCCGAGACTAATTATCTCATTCTCAGGTGCAACTCATTGTACTGAACTCACTTATCTCTTCGGTCATTCCATCGTTTTCTCCTTCAAACTCAACGAATCTGATCATCGAATGATCGATCTCATGAGTAGAATGTGGGCCAACTTCGTCAAGTTTGGGTCAGTCATCACTCTGTTCCATTGATCTACCCGAATGATTACAGTAATCCGAATGGAGCATACGAAGATTCATCTTGCTTCAATTTCCAATGGGAACCGACTGATTCAACTTCCCTGAAGTGAGTCGGAATTGAGTTAGAATGACGTCTTCTCCTTTCTCTTTTTAGACATCTCAAAATATCTGAGAACTGTGAAATGGCCGATAATTACGAGAATAGAAGAGCAGATTTCTGGAAGAAGATAAGGATATCCAAGAAGTTCCCTTCAATATAATGCCTCTGATCTACCTATAGTAGTAGTTTTAATTTGTCATTCTCCACCATATGGGATTGATTAGATTCCTCCCTCCCATCCCCTTCTCATCTGGTCATTATCCTCAATCCACGGGTATTCTCTATATTCATTCCCTCAAATACAAAATATTAATAAGATAAAGGATCTATGAGTGATCTGTTGACTTGGAAGATATCCTTTAATCTTTCATTCTGTCAGTGGTTAAGAAAATACGGAACGCCTTCGGTTTCCATTTGGCGACTGATGAAAATGAAATGGGATGAATGAAAATCTTAATAAGAGAGGTAGAGAATCAATCGCAAAATTGCGTGGGACAGAAACCAAAGAAGTGCCGAAAATACACTTGAAAGGGGAGAAACTTGAGATTGAGAAAGATCATTAGACCGAAATCTCTTCATCTGACACTATGTTCTCCAGTAACTAACGGGGGCTTGTGCATCCGCGTTTCTCATCAATCTCTAGACTAGGAATCTTCTGACTAGGAAACACTTGTGGAATCCGATGGTTTACATTGCTTCACATTGCAAATCTCCTCTGTTTGTGAATACAATTGGTTATTTATTCACTACGAGAATGATTTGTTGACATATATAAATGAGATATTAGACTGGATTCTTCACTCTTCTTCACTACTTATATTATCTTTCTCTTGATGATTCTTCTTCTGAACTCCCATCTTCCGATCAAAATTCTTGAAGAATGCCAATGGTCCACACTTTTCAAGTTTCTCAAACTGAAATATCGATCGATAATTGAGGGATTACGGTAGATGACAAACCGAAGGAACTCCGTCATTCTTCACTAGTCGACCAATCGCATTATCATTCACGAAGGTGATTGCTATGAGGAATGTCTGGGATGGATTGTAATGATTCATAGATTATCGATTGGACTGGATGATAATAAGATTGATCTACCTGGAGGAGCAGCACCAACACGAAGATTACGGTAGACACGACGAATATGGGATTGAGTTGTTCGAACTTATCAGCGATGATGGAGATACACCCTTTATGCAACTTGGTAGAGAAATCTTTCTCAAAGAATGAGTCCCGAATGCGGCTCTCTTCGTGAATCTAAGAAGAATCGATTGAGAGGTAGATCAGAGGAGAGGCACTGACCAGAAGACTGAGATCCGTACGAGAATATTGAGAGATGTTTATTGAGTATATCTTATCTTCACCTTCCGTACAGAAGTAGGGAAGGGCGCAGAGATACTGGAATGGATGAAAGGGCAAAGATCAAAAAAAAAGTGAGAATAATCTTTGATCTCTAGAAGGAGCTTACATTATCGTATGGTCCCTTGTTCATCTGGTCCGCACACTGATCTACCCAAGAGAAGTTCTGTTGAATCGTCATCTTTGTGTCAGTCAGCTCAAATTATCGATTGAGATCTACCTATTTCAGCAGTCTCTACACGTATCGATTACAGTATCCCCTCTCTCCTCCCTCAACACACCATACTGTTCCACTCGAATATCTTCTCCTTGTGCCAATCCAACGACTCGACGAATCCACAGCATCCGTATTGCATGGATAGTTCCGCGGAAGCGATCATTGGAAAATCAGCCGCAGCCAGGTAAGAGCCGACTAGACACGTCGCCGCGGCCAGACTACGGTAGCCAATGAGCACTGCGAATAGACAACTGACTTATTTCCCTCTTCACTGGAATAACTCACGATTGATCACGCTCAGGGTCAGAATGAAGAAGGTGAGACAGGAAGAGATACCGAACACCCAGATTAGCTTCCTGAAAGGGGTACGGTAGATGAGGGGATACGGTATATCGATCGATTCTCACTTGGAATCCTGCTTGAACATGAGAAAGGCAAGAGCACAATCGATCATTAACATCCACACTTGAAACATGACAGTCAGAAGAGTACCCGAGAAGAACTGAAAAGTGATATGTGATCTCTAATCTTCTTCCATCAACTACTGACCACTCGGTACAAGAAATTGGATGAGGCGTTATCTTCGTTGAACACGCGCATCTCTGTCAGGGCGAATCGGGCAATCATCATGGCAACATTACTGTAACTTCCAGTTATCGATCCATGGGGAGGGGGGGGGGGGTTCGGTACCTGGCTATCTTGAAGACGGATAGGATGCAGAAGATATAGGCAAGTGAGACGAGTCTTCCTCTCTTCTTCGGTCCATTCTCTCTAACGGCAGCGTATCCCTCATCGAACATTCGCTTCATTGTTCTCACCTCCTACAATCAATCCATCGTTCATACAGTAACCCTATTCTTCCCTCCACCATCAGCTGTTCTAATCAATAGATAATAGCATCCTCGACCGGTAGTACCCCTCTCATCCACAGTACCTCTGCCTTGGCTTCAGGCCGCTTCCTCAGCTGCTCATCTGCCAGTGGAGTTGCCATCTTGGACAGTTTGGGAACACCCTGAGATGAGTAGGTGTTATCGGTTAACATGCGTGATACGGTATAGCTGAGTACGGTAACTCAATCGACTGGTAGATCAACGAACCTCGAAGACGTCATCGTTGATGCCTTCTTCTTTGTGTTCTTCCTTCGTGTGTCTTGAAGAATCGTTGTTAGATACTCTACAATCAAAAATATCCAACTCACTTCTTTCTGGGATGTCTCTGCCTCGCTTTGTTTATGTCATTGGCTCCTTTCTGCTTGGGTTTCTGCTCGGCCGGGGCTCGGGTTGGATGGGGGGCGGGGCTTGGACTCCGTGACGGGTCGGGATCCGGACTAGGATCCCCTTTCGGGAGAGAGGCCTTGCCTTGCTTGCGATGAAATTTCTGATCCGGCCGCTTCATTCGAGGGAAAGACGAAGAAATGAAGGGGGGAGGTAGAGGGAGAGGGGTGGGTATGCAGATTGGTATGTTGAAGGTTGTATGTATATTTAGAGACCACAGGCTCCGCCCAGTTGGAGGCAACAGAGAGTTCCCAAAAATCCGCACACGAGACTACAATTCAATTTCTCAACCAATCAGATCGATCAAAAGCATTTTGGGTATCCATACTATATAATAAAGCGCAAACGTCTGTGTGTGCGTCTGTCCGGTCTGGGCGTCCCGTCTACTTTTGGAAAAAAAGGCCTATTTTTCGTGATTTCGTCATAAATGAAAATCTATAAGCTTATGAAATTTCGGGGGGGAAGAGAGAGGGAGAGTAGGGGGAGTAGTGGAAAGAAAGAGAGAGGTGGAGACAGACGATGCGCGAAGCACCGAACACCGCCAGAGGTGTTCCCCCGACTACGTCTTGGGAATGCCGCTGGTATCTCATATGCTAGGCCCCCAACGCTTTAAAACGCGTTCTCTGTACTAGCAAAAATACACCAGAAACACCTATAGTCAGATTATTTTGATTTTAAAAAATTTCAACTTTTTCATGACCATGGTCATTTTTGGGTCAAAAAGTCGAAATTTCAAAACTTCCTCACTATAGGTTTTTCCCGGGTATTTTCACTCGTAGAACACGAATTCCGATACCAGAGCCCAGCAAAATTTGAAAGAAAAAAGTTATAATCTAAAAACTATATTTTTGGAGATATTCAAGCATAACTTTTTTCTTTCAAATTTTGGTGGGCTCTGGTATTGGAATTCGTGTTCTACGAGTGAAAATACCCCGGAAAAACCTATAGTGAGGAAGTTTTGAAATTTCGACTTTTTGACCCAAAAATTGACTACACTATTATTGCATAATTCTTTCGGCTATCGTAACCTCTTTTCTCTCTTCAGAAGTGGATATGAATTGTGTACCTATGACTGTGATCTAGAGGCAGTGAGCAACTTCAAGGGATTCGAGGATTTCCTCGATACTTAGTACTCGGGAGGGGAGATGGTTGATTGAAAGGACAAGGAAAATGTAGACTGAAAATTAGGAGATTATATGGATTTACAGAAGGGAAGTTTGAATGAATCTTCAATCGCCCTCCAGATCTTTCTTTTTGTAACGTATAAATTACAACGACTATATTCATATTGATGCTATTTGATAAAAAATAGATTGATAATTTAATTTAGGATAATTTAGACGATGCGGAGGATAAGTAACGGGAGAACTGATGGGGAAACTATTCATCACCAAAGACGTCAAGGGAATTCCATGTAAGAGCTATCAGAAGGCTGTAGTAAGGAGAACATTTTCATTAAGAGTTATCGATGGTATTGTGTTGATAGTAGTGATGCCAACCCAAGTATTTTCTTTTGTCTCTGTTGACACCAATTACTTGGGTTTGGGTGAAGGAATTGGGTTTTCGAGCAGGAATTGGGAATTGTTTTGGCATCCCTAGTTGATAGCTGTTGATAGAATGGTCCAATTCCTTCCTCATTGCAGGTCTAATCGAGCCAGGCGTTGAATTCACTGGACCCGTCAAGTGAGTGGTGAGAGATTTATTGATTGAGATGAGTTGTTATCTCTCAATTCTCTGTCATTTATTTTGTTGTCGTTGATATTATAATGAATAAATAATGGGTTGAGGTGCGAGTGTACATCGTAGAGGCAAAGGACCCCGTGGCTCCTCGATCGTCCGTAATCTGTGACCCCTATATTGTATTGTAGTGAAAATGGAAAAGTAGAAAGTGAGGAGAGAAAGGAATGAGGGATGAAGAGAAGTCATGGCTCATGGACAGGCAATGGTATTATTTGTTTTATCTAGTCAAATTGCCTCGTTGCTCTAGCCTTCAAGTAGTGTTTATTTTTTCAAGAATGGTCCATGAATGTATTGAGAAATAGGCAGCTTTTCAGCCGTTGACTCAAGTCTGTACAACTAATTCCCTTTGGGGATCTCGAGGGAAATGACCAAAGAGATTGAGAATTGGTCTCTTCAGGTCAAGCTGAAGAAGGGAAAAGAGAAAAGGCGAATAACAAAATGATTAAAACGCGTTCTCTGTACTAGCGCAGGGAAAGAGGTTGATAGTGGCACAACTCCTTCAAAATGATCATTCGGAGTTCATACTTTGGGCGTCGAACCATCAGGGATGATGAAAACTTTTTTTGGAAAAAAATTTCAAATTTGATCTACTTTATCGATTTTTTCATGAAAATTCAAACTTGATATTTCGGTGTCATGTTACATATCACAAGGTCATGGTCATTTTTGGGTCAAAAAGTCGAAATTTCAAAACTTCCTCACTATAGGTTTTTCCGGGGTATTTTCACTCGTAGAACACGAATTCCAATACCAGAGCCCACCAAAATTTGAAAGAAAAAAGTTATGCTTGAATATCTCCAAAAATATAGTTTTTAGATCATAACTTTTTTCTTTCAAATTTTGCTGGGCTCTGGTATCGGAATTCGTGTTCTACGAGTGAAAATACCCCGGAAAAACCTATAGTGAGGAAGTTTTGAAATTTCGACTTTTAAACCCAAAAATGAAAGTTGAAAAAGAAAAGAAAAGAAAAAGAAAAATGAGAAGAAAAAGTTGAAATTTTTTTAAATCAAAATAATCTCACTATAGGTGTTTCTGGTGTATTTTTGCGCGAAAAATCCGAATTTCGATACTAGAGCTCATGAAATGGCGAAATAAAAAAGTTGAGCTTGAGAAACTGTAAAAACGCTAGGATCGGTCGTATTCCGAAGGTCAGAGCGACCCTTCGGCATTCTAGGATCTCCACGTGAACATAATAGTCGGATTCTACGATGAATTTGACGTCTTATACGAATAAATTTGGGACCTACAAATGCATTTGAGATAACGGTCTCTCCTGATTTTTATAGAAAAACGACGAAAAATGGACATTTGAGCAGATATCTCATTAGCGAAATGTCGAAACAGGCTCAAAACTTAGATTCTTACATAACTTTTGATGATCTTTAGAATGATATGTAACATGACACCGAAATATCAAGTTTGAATTTTTCATTGAAAAAATCGATAAAGTAGATCAAATTTGAAATTTTTTTCCAAAAAAGTTTTCATCATCCCTGATGATTCGACGCCCAAAGTATGAACTCCGAATGATCATTTTGAAGGAGTTGTGCCACTATCAACCTCTTTCCCTGCGCTAGTACAGAGAACGCGTTTTAATCATTTTGTTATTCGCCTTTTCTCCGACTTATTGACTCACCAGCCTCTTGTCCATCACTAAGAATGTCAGATTTCTTTCGATCGAAATTTGTACCTCAATTTATGTACTGATGACGTATTCAGAATGTATCCTCATGACATTCGACATTTCAATAAAAAATCGAAAGTGATTTTAAATCATATCCTTCGATATTGTCTAATGAGGACGCACCCCTCCCCCGCCCCCCCCCCCCCTTTCTCCTTCCCTGTCTCCCCTCACCTTGAATTCCACCATCTCTCGAGACTCTGGTTCTGTCGTATCTGCGCGATATCCCACATCTCAATCAATAAATCTCTCCACTCACTTGACGGGTCCAATGAATTCAACGCCTGGCTCGATTAGACCTGCAATGAGGAAGGAATTGGACCATTCTATCAACAGCTATCAACTAGGGATGCCAAAACAATTCCCAATTCCTGCTCGAAAACCAAATTCCTTCACCCAAACCCAAGTAATTGGTGTCAACAGAGACAAAAGAAAATACTTGGGTTGGCATCACTACTATCAACACAATACCATCGATAACTCTTAATGAAAATGTTCTCCTTACTACAGCCTTCTGATAGCTCTTACATGGAATTCCCTTGACGTGTTTGGTGATGAATAGTTTACCCATCAGTTCTCCCGTTACTTATCCTCCGCATCGTCTAAATTATCCTAAATTAAATTATCAATCTATTTTTTATCAAATAGCATCAATATGAATATAGTCGTTGCAATTTATACGTTACAAAAAGAAAGATCTGGAGAGCGATTGAAGATTCATTCAAACTGCCCTTCTGTAAATCCATATAATCTTCTAATTTTCAGTCTACATTTTCCTTGTCCTTTCAATCAACCATCTCCCCTCCCGAGTACTACGTTATACCATGGATGGCTTGGTGAACTTGAAAGTATCGAGGAAATCCTCGAATCCCTTGAAGTTGCTCACTGCCTCTAGATCACAGTCATAGGTACACAATTCATATCCACTTCTGAAGAGAGAAAAGAGGTTACGATAGCCGAAAGAATTATGCAATAATAGTGTAGTCAATATGACAGTGACCGAAAGATCCACCGTTCTAGTGATAATAATAGGGTAAGAGACTGACGTATCATGATTAGGCGCCTTCTCTGTTAGTCCCTGTGAGTAGTAGTACTTGCTCCACCAATCGATTTTCACGTCAGACGTTTGAGATACCCAGTCCTAAATTGAATTAGGAATCAGACCCTTATTGGATCTACAAAGAAGACGAATAAGCGAATCAGAAATCTTATTTTTTTAAATGTATTGCTCAAATGTCATAATTTCGTCCAATTTCAGATAATTTGACTACAGTCACCCCTCCCCGCCTTGTTGATTCAGAATATGAACACGGTATAAATAGTTCTCCTAGGTTCGCAAAGTTACATCTATGATACTATACTCTTTCATCAATTTTACCGTAATCTTCCAACAACCGTACCCCATCTCCTTCGTGGATGGAGAAGATGGGATCTTCCGGGACGTCTTGGAGGTCGTCCTGATGATAACAAAGTGAACGGGGATGACACACGGATTACGGTACCTGCTGATCGATGAATGAGTCGAAGGACGAGTAATCGTGCACGGCGCGAGCCTCACTCTCAAATGGATGAGATAGATTTGATCTGTTGGTCCGAATAGTAGAGGATATATTGCCTAATTCGATCAACTTGCTCACCTTGGACATAACATGGATGTATCGCTTGAAGTCAGTGATCGAACACGATCCAACGAGTGGACTTCGTCTGACGATTAATAAATTACTCTTTTTCACAGCCATTAGAAATGAATTCCATTTTACTCGATAAGTCTCGATAGTTACTTAACCTACTTGAATGCTCTTCTATCGAATAGATTGAGGACGAGAGGAGGAGCGAGATGGAAGAGAGTGGGCAGACGAACACTCTCGAAGGTGATGAAGGGCTCGTCCAAGTTGGGGTTCTGGAGGATTATTTATGAAAAGATAATATGAAAACCATGGTGGAATCTAAAACCGAAACACTTTCAAAAATCGTGCCGGAATAATCGAGTGGAACCATTCTTATGTTGTATCTTTGCATTATACTCAGTTCCATAAATGGAGCTGATCCTTATGATACCTTGTTGACACCAGGGAGTGAACCCTTGACTGAATCCTCGTCTCCCACTATGATCTTAACGATGGGACGACGAAAAGAGAGAAGCTGAGATGGAGAGAGATGGGATACGGTAACGGAGGATTAGTGTGACCTTAATCGATATTATTTGGAAAGGAACATATCCATGGATACCACACAGCTCACATTATTGTAGATCCATATTCATTGATTTAGGATATCAGTCTCTTCCATCATTCTATTTTCACCTGATACTTGGCCAGATTACGCACTCCCCAGAAGAGAGCTGCACCTCAATTACAGCAGAATAAACACGTAATTCTTATAATGTTAAGTATCAAGTAAATTACTTAAATTGTATTTATTAACAGAAAAGTAGACACGCGATTATGTACTGACTCTCTATATTAATTATGTTTTGTTCATTTATGATTGTTGTTTCTGTTTTCCGACGAAATGAAATTTGGATGATATCACAGTTCGTACTATGATCTATCGCAAATCAATCTTATATATTCTATTCGTTTCTTCCGGAATCACTGTAAACAGATATGAGTGACTTTCTGAGCCAGTGAACATATTTGTGCAGATGCTTGGCACTAGGCAAAAAATCGAAATCGCTCTAAATGAGTGAGATGGTAGTACTCGGCGAGTGTAGCTCATGCGCAACGGGTTTAGTGTTCTAGATCGTTCTCCGCTAAATGGTGGAAGTTTCAAAAACCTACCGTAACCCAATCGACTTTGCTATTTCGCAATCGTTCCATTCGAGTGATATGCCAAAAATTACAGAAGATTCAACTGATCACACACACTTAGTTTCATTCCGATCGGATTGAAACTCATTGAGTAAGAACGATTTTTCGAATATATTTTCAAATTTTACCTTGTCGCTCTTTTGGCAGGTACCCGAGGTTTTAGAACTTCATCAGTGAAAGCTCACAACTCGTTGAAAAGTCAGTTCATGATAAGCCACCTACCGAAGTCAATAAACAAACAAGTCAAAATTAACAAGCTTACTTCGCAAATTAAAATATTATTTCGCTGTCATCGATTGTATTTTGATATTCCAATCTGAATAATACATTAACTATAATTTTAGAATGCGAAATACAGAAGTTCATTTTTACTGGTGAAGTATACTGTATGTATGGCCATCATGGTTATACATTCTAAAATTATAGTTGATGTATTATTCAGATTGGAATATCAAAATACAATCGATGACAGCGAAATAATATTTTAATTTGCGAAGTAAGCTTGTTAATTTTGACATGTTTGTTTATTGACTTCGGTAGGTGGCTTATCATGACTTTTCAACGAGTTGTCAGCTTTCATTGATGAAGTTCTCTAAAACTTATTTTTTTGTTTTGCTTTGTTCGTACTGTATGGAGAGCTGTGTGTTTGCTCTTCTAATAGATCAAATAAAAACAGTACCTCGGGTACCTGCCAAAAGAGTGACAAGGTAAAATTTGAAAATATTTTCGAAAAAATCGTTATTTCTCGATCAGTTTCAATCCAATCGGGATGAAACTTGGTGAGTGTGATCACATGAATATTTCGTAATTTAAAAGATATGACTTGATTGAAGCGATTGCGAAAGAGCAAAGTCGGTTGGGTTACGGTAGGTTTTTGAAACTTCCGCCATTTAGCGGAGAATGATCTGGAACACTAAACCAGTGGCGTCTGAGCTACACTCGTCGAGTACTACCATCCCACACATTTAGAGCGAATTCGATTTTTTGCTAGTGCCAAGCATATCTTCACTGTGTCAGATAGTCACTCCTAACATAACCGTGATCACGGCATTTCGCGTCCACGCAAACCAAGCAATTCGCCAGACACACCATACAGTAACCCAAAGCGCGCGAACTCAAATGATGGTAATCTGCCAGCAAACGAAACGCGTTAGAACGCGCCATTTGACTAACCACAATGTTCAAAATGTGACACAGATTCAGAAAATTTTTTATCTCAGAGCAAAAAATAGGGACAACCAGAATGCGACATCATTCTGAGAGTGCAGATAAGCCTGCACCAGTGGTAGACTCATCTCCGCTTTATCTTTGAAAAGTGATTTATCACATAAACCGAATGATATAAATTAAGATTACATATATTACTATTTATAGCACATCGGAGAAAATACCGTGACTATGGGGTAACAATGGTGGGAGAATGAAGAGAGGGGAAGGGGAGATCTTCGCGTTGATTCGAGTGCTTCTTGTCCTAGCACTTTATTCTTCTCATTTCCTCATCCTCTCGCCGTCGCCGTCATTCATAGACGGGGCACTCGGGCACCTGAGCAGAAATACGATTACTATGAGCATATAAAAAAAAATTTTTTTTAGGATAGGTATATTAAGAGACCGTCCAGGACCTAGCGGTGCAATTGTGCGGGGGTCCTCGGATGGCAACAAATAGATTCCCCTGCATACTTTTTTCCTTAAATGGGGGTCCCAAGTGATTATCGCAGGCACCACCCGCTAAGGTCTCAGGTCGACTTTGGCAGAGTTACAGTACCCCCTATTTTGGGGGTCGAAAAAATCGATATCTCAAAAAAATGGTAGTTTGTCCAGCGTAGTTTCACTCGCACAGCGCGTTAAACAGGCAGGGGCGGTTCGGTGGTGTGGGGCGCGTGCGCCAATCGGCCGATTCCCCAGTTTCCCACTTTGTGTGTAGTGCTGTGACTTTTTCGCTGTTTTTGATCGGTTTGCCCCTTTACAAATATTTATAAAATCGTAATAAAATTTTCTCTTAATTTTCGCTCTGTAGGGTCCTGGGCAATGTCTTTGCGAACATTTGTAGCTATAGGAAGTGTCATTTAAAGCAGAATTCAACAACTGATGCTCATCTCCGTGAAACCCTTTCATCGTGTCTGAAACGTTCAATCACTTCTAAATAATCGAGCAAAATTTTAAATCAAATTTTCGCTCTGTAGAGTTGTAGCGTATGCAAGTACTATCATTTTAGGCTATCATAAATATGGATCTTTACACAACCAAAGGTTTGATGCTCTTTTTTGTGAATCACAGTGAACCTTCACAAGCAGGACTTTCAAACGAGTATTTTTGCGTCATATCCATAATTACTGCATGCAATAGCTAACGGAGCCTTTGTATTGTGTACAAAATATACTATATTGATCAGAGTTCTCGAGTAAAGCGATGGTTTATAAAATACACGCCCCGCCATGCACATGTCGCGCCGCCGAACTGAACCGCAACGCGTGAATGCGAAACATTTATCATCCCGAACCGCTGACGAGCTGTGACTCGTAGAAAGCGAATTTCCATGTTAGAGCTCATGAAACGATGATTAGGATAAGTTAAGGTCAAAAACCCGACTTTTTTGGCCGAAAATTGTACAAATCGAGCTATAGAAAAATTATAAGTCCGAAGTGCACTTTCTAGCTATCATATTCTTTCTACATCGAAAATTAGGTCTAATAATTTTTTTTTAGAATTTTAAAAATAAGTCATTTTTTGCTATAGAGGTCGGAACATCAACCGAGGTATCTATTTGATGAGGCTCGTTTCGAGGGTCAAAACAGTTTTTATCAGACAACCACCCCACTAGTAGATTTTCTGGTGTATTTTTACTCGTAGACATCGATTTTTCCACTAGAGCTCATGAGAAACAAAGTTGTGATCGAAAAACCGGGTCATTTCAGCCGAAATCGAGAGAAAGTTCGAAAATTGAAATTTCACTCGAATTGATGGTTAGTTCGCAAAAAAAAACTTAATCTAGAATATATAGTCATAGAGCGAAGTTCTCTAGGAGAATACACTCTATATGACTGAAATTTCAATTTTTTTTTGATCAAATAGATACCTCGGTAGATGTTCCAACCTCTATAGCAAAAAATTGACTTATTTTTAAAATTCTAAAAAAAATTATTAGACCTAATTTTCGATGTAGAATCCGAATATGAAAGCTAGAAAGTGCACTTCGGACATATAATTTCTCTATACCTCGATTTGTACGATTTTCAGCCAAAACAGTCGGGTTTTTGACCTTAACTTTTCCAAATCATCGTTTCATGAGCTCTAACATAGAAATTCGTTTTCTACGAGTGAAATTACGCTGGACAAACTACTATTCTTTTTTTTTTTGAGATCGATGTTTTCGACCCCCAAAATAGGGGGTACTGTAACTCTGCCAAAGTCGACCTGAGACCTTAGCTGGTGGTGCCTGCGATAATCCCTTGGGACCCCCATTTCAGGAAAAAAAGTATGGGGTGAATCTATTTTTTTGCCATCCGAGGACCTTCTCCACTAGCTCTTGGACGGTCTCTTAATCAATGCAGGTTGTGCTATTTATCATTTATTTAATAGTACTGGTATCACTATTGTGATGGGATTCGGCTTTCAACACTCCATTGCAAATGAGAGAAGAAATGTAGAGTTAAACGAAAGTCATAGTAGGACTGTCGTTTCTGTTGTCAGTTCTCTACATTCTGTACATTCTTGCATTTTTCTGACCAGTGAAAGATTGTTCAGAAAGAAAATAACACTCCTTTTACCAAATATTACACTGAAATCGGAACTCTTGAGATGGCCCCTAATTGTTCCCTTGTTTTCGATGACCTCGCTTGACCCCGAGTTAGACGGCTGATAGATCAAAGATATCTCCAGGAAATCACGTCGCATTTCGTGTTTGAGGCGCGTTATTTTTTCGAGATTATCTTGGTTTATACAGTATCGGAACTAAGTCTACGTCCAAAAATTAAAAGTTATGTAACTTTGGAACCAAATGAGATTTCTTTTTGATATTTTGGCAGGTGGTAGTGCAAGTACTCAAACATATGATACATGTGTTGCAGCTCGATCTGATTTCGCAATGTTGCATAGTGATGCCGCAACATTTACATTTATTTCATGGCGTGTTTTAAGCTCTGAGAATTATTTCTCAGCTTTCCATTTTTCAGTGGTGATAGAAGACCTTGATACCTCTCAGATAAAAGTAAGTACTCCCTGGAGGTTGCCGTGCAGCAGCCCTGGACTGTCTCAAAGTAGGGTCCCGAAAAAATGTATTTTCGTTTGCCGAAGTGCTAGAAACTCGTTCAAAAGCTTCAAAAAAAAATTATCCTAACCACAATTCCTGATCATCCCCTAAGTATGATAAGGATAGCTCTTAATTTGCCCTCAGGTCACGAATTTGTCGCTTTTTCACATTATTTTTTATATTTTTTCCATTGAATATCATCAGGAGTTGTGGTAAGGATCATTTTGAGCTTTTGAACGAGTTTCTAGCACTTCGACAAACGAAAATCTTTTTTTCGGGTCCCTACTTTGAGCGAGTCCAGGTATGCTGCACGGCATCTTCAAGGGAGTACTTACTTTTATCTGAGAGGTATCAAGGTCATCTATAACTATAGAAAAATTGAAGGTTAAGAAATAATTGTCAGAGCTTAAAGTACGCGATGAAATTCTATGTAAATGTTGCGTCATCACTATGCAACATTGCGAAATCAGATCGAGCTGCAACACATGTAGCATATGTATCAGTACTTGCACTACTACCTGCCAAAATATCAAAAAGAAATCTCATCTGGTTCCAATGTTACATACCTTTTAATTTTTGGACGTAGACTTAGTTCCGATACTGTATAAACCAAGATAATCTCGAAAAAAATAACGCGCCTCAAACACGAAATGCGACGTGATTTCCTTGAAATATCTTTGACCTACCAGTCGTCTAACTCGGGGTCAAGTCAGTCGAATGACAGGTAAAAGGCGTGATAACCAAAGCCGAAATTTCATCCGTAATGGATAGTTACTTCTCAACTGACCTTATTTCAATTCCTATTTCCATTCAGGTCCATCGCCGTCGCCGTTCCTCTCGCGGAACGTAGCACTCGGGCTTACTAAAGTAGGAATACAGTAACTTGATATGACACATTGAGTTTATGGAATGAAAGAAACCTCATGAATTGACTAAAAGAATAATAATAGTCACCCACATCTCCCTGTTATCTTCTTTCTTTCTTCACCATTTTCCCTCTCGGCGCGAGACTAGACTATAGCAAGATGTAGTTCGCATTGCTCCTCAAAGACTACATCACTCAGATTTAATTTGGAAGAGTCACTCACTTTGAGAGCACTGCATACTTATCAGCTATGGCGAGTACTTCTTCTGCATGGGACTCCGCTCCCTAGAACGAGCCAGTGAACATGCACTCTATCTATACACTCAACCTCAAAAAAGCTCATTGATTTTTATATTGAAAAATAAGCAAAATCGAAAATAAGAAGGAGAGATTAAACTGATAAAGGCAGAGCAATAACTGGCCTTGTCAGTCCATTCGCCTCGTGTCGCCAGCTGTCACCAGTCCCTCCCTCGGCTCCCGATCTTCTTCTCCATTCCTCCTTCCAGTGATCGTGATGATGGTCTCGTCTGCAAAAGGGAAGACTCAGTATGGGAGGGAGCAAGACGCGAAATACGAACAAATAGGGATAATGAGGGAGAACGGTACTAGTTGGCTGGACGAGGATCCTCGCGGGCGCACAATGCGCAAATAATGGCTTGTGAAGAGGTGTGAGGAGATGAACAACGAAGAGAAGCGGGCGTTGGTCAAGAAGGCGCCCTAATTGCGCGTAATAACGAGGAAAGGGCGGAATGGCAGTGCTGAGGGGAGCAGAAGCTACCATTGGTCGTTTCCGAGAGCATAAATTAGCCTTCAGAGAGCATACAGGAGTGTTTCAACGAGCTTCGAGTTCGCAAAATGCTCAGCAATCGAGAAAACAGCGGTGGAACGGGCGGTGGGCGAGCGATCGTGCGGTAATGATGGCTTTGAAAGCGGTGTGAGGAGACGAAGAACCAAGAGAAGAGAAAGAGAAGCGGGCGTTGGCCAAAAAGGCGCCCTAACTGCGTGTAAGAACGAGCAAAGGGCGGAATGGCAGTGCCAACGAGATAGTGGGCGAAAGACGGCAGCAGAAGCTACCATCGTTCGTTTCCGTGAGCTCAAACAAGTCTTCAGGAAGCAAGCACTACTGGTTTTGGGTGTTTCAGGCGCGAAAACGATCCAAAAATGAAGAAAATAGGAAAAACTAATTTATCTTACCAAGAAGTCGGGACAATAGGTCTAGATTTCCCAAATGCATTGCATTGAGAAACACTTTGCCTGGTCAGTACACAAAATAATTTGCGAGGGAGTCCAATTATCTTGTAAAGAACTGAACTATTGGTGCATTCCGGGTTGAAATTCGTTCATCGAAAATCACACTTTAGACGTTGATGGTGCTAATAAGGAAGAAGGGGCAGGTCAGAAACTTCAAGTGTAAAATCGGTCAAGACTTATGGACCAACCTGATAATTAATCAGTTTCATCTACTTGATCATGGTTTATTCGACGATTTCCCTGTTCCAGCTCATTGTCTCTCCTCGATTGATCATTCCCTCTTCCATTTCCTCCACTCGGTCCTCTCCTCTATCGTCTACGAGTAAATTTCAGCACATTCAATCTCGCTCCACACAATTGACATTTTCTTCTGTGAAACTCCTCAAGCTGAAAATGGTTGATGACGAAATAATCAAATTATTAGAACACACCTAAGACTGGCACGCTTCCACGAGGAATCAATCGAAGGATGATATTGAATGCGAGTTCCGAGAGTTCCGAATACCTTATTAAGAGAGCCTGACAATGAGGAGAAAATGGATTTAGAAATTTAAACGAATTTTATCAGTGGTAGAGCAGTTTTTTTCTCATAAATTAACACAAGAACAATGACTTGCTGCTTTCAGAGATTACACAAAGTCTATTCATTCACTGAATGCTCTTCTTACCTGTTCTGTTAGATTCCATGTGGAGAAGTTATTAATAAAGTAATAGAAGAATTAGATGAGGGAGTGTAAAAAACGATCAGGAAGAGAACAACTGATAACAAATCTTAGAGAGTATACATTTTTAATTATATAGATACTGCAATTATTTAAGATAATAAGAGAGAAAGGCAAGAGGAAGAACTGATTGATGGATAGAATGAAGATGATGATGGAAAGGAAGGAGAAGGATTCAGCATAGTAGGAATCTGGCCCATTATCCATTAACTATAGAAAACTATTTATTATTTATGATTTCAAAAGTATCAAAGGCCCCAACGTTCAACAATATATATTTTATAGGCTTACAGATCCGTAATCAATGCTACCAGTGTTTAACAGTATTCGACGGTACCCTGACTATTATACTCAGATAAAATATAGTAAATAAGCGATATGAATGACAACTCAACGACAAATGGTACCTCTTGATGTTTCATGAGTCGATTATTAAAGAAGAAAGAGTACAGTAGTGAGAGAGAAAAGGAAGGCAACAGATGAGGTTTGGCGAGGAGAGGGGCATCTGTTCACCTCTCTCCTGTCGTGGTAGCTCACTCTTTTCTCTAATTGGCGTGGTCAAATCATCTCTCGAACAGAGACAATGAGTCTATTCAATGCCCATTGAAATATACACCCGACACATTCAAAGAGAGTTACTATACTACTTTACAGACGATTATATCAATCTGATCTTTGATCTTTTCCCGGTTCATCTGGATTTTTATTTTCTACACAATACTTGTACATAAACGTCGTCTTTATCTCGTTGAGGGACCTTATCATTTATCTTCCCAATCCAGTCACAGTCTCATTCCACTGGCTGGATGACTGATTGTGATAGGCCAGAAGAAGATTGAACAGACGCTCCCGATTCACCTCAAGAGATCAAAGATCAGAGAGATCAAAGATCAAAGATCAAACCTGCATGTAAGGGTCGAGTACTCCTCCCTCTGGCTTGAAATCGGAGATGTTATCTACACTGGGCTGAGTGTCCATAACGGGAGCAGTCACAGTAGACGATTCCTGAAACAATTATCGATTGTGATCTTCTTTGACCTTTCTGACCTCCTTAATCTCCTCCAATGAGACTTCAATACCGGCAGTCACCAGTTGCTGCCCCTGAATACGATAGTTAGTCAGTTATCGATCGACATCCATCGTGACCTACCGTAGTCTTGGGATCGATCCATCCCACGTATTCACTCTTGATGTCGCCATTCTTCTCGAATACAATGGGATCGAACTTGTTCAGTTCGTACTCACTCTTGCGCTGCAATCAGTTATCGATTGATTGTCATCGTGCCAGGAGATACCGTAATCCTCACCTCCTCATTCTTGTCAATCACATACATGCTGTGGAGTTGGCGGCGTGGTGCGGAGACGGGAGCGACGATCGGACTGGAGTACGGTAGGGGATGATCCGTCTATTGAGGACTGATAGACTACTTACCGGTTCTCAGAGGGAGGAAGAGCAGTGCGATTGGAGACCTCGAGGAACCTCAATTGTGAGATATGAGATTGATGGATGGAGGGGAAGAGGGGAGGGGAGGGGGAGGAGGGGGAGGGGAGGGGGCGGGGGAGGGGGGGGAGGGGGCGTGGCTTACGACTGTAGATTGTCGATATTGTGGGCAGGGACAGCATCCAGACCGAGTTCCTCCACCACTCTCTCTATGTCATCAGTGGTCAGATTGTCTATGGCCGCTGAACATCCGCCATTTATCTATTACCGTAACCCTCAGATACCGTAATCCATCCCTCATACCGTACCCAGATCGTGGTCATCCATTTGATTGGCTGTCTTGCAGGCAGTATCATACTTAGAGATCATCGTTCAGAGACGATCGAATGGAAGAGAAGAAAGTGATGAGAATGAGGGAAGGAGGAATGGAGGAGGGGGAGGGGGAGGGGAGAGGGGGATAATTAAATTTGAATGAATATGGAGATGATTCTCGTGTTTATCACGTGTTTTTATGATGTGTGCGAGAGAGGGAAGTACAATGACATTGGAAATGAAGAATTAGAGATGAAGAGACTGTGGAAGCTTTGGAGAATGTTGAGACAATGCTATGTTTTCATCTGGGAAGGTCCAACTGAAGGGATCTGATTGCGAGACTTTCTCCATTCCAGAACTATCTCACCCCTCCTAATTCGATTGAGAAATTGAGCCGGTCTGCTTTCCATGTTTAAAAGTTAAGAACCGTATTGTTTTATCCGTATTGTAAATGATATCAAAAAATATACAAAAGATGCAGAGAAAGATTCACATCATGGAAAAATTCTCCTATGATTCCTACGAGTAAAGAATACGTATGTAGGGCTGGCTTGTCACGTTTAAAACTGCATTTCAAAATTGAAAAGAGCATAATGATATTGCCAAGATGAGCTAATAGTTATAGAATTTCAATATCTTGAAAAACGACCAAGAAATTTCAAGAATAAACTAGGGTGATGAGTCATGAGATGAATCAAGAAAAGGATAGAACAAGGAAGGAAGTTGAGATATCGGAGGAGGAATGAGGGGGTAGGTCAAAGGAGGTGTTGAACAGCTGAGGAAGGTGAGATTTAAGAGGAAGGATGAAGAGGTAGGTCACGGAATGGCTACAATAGGGCGGAAGGTGGGATTTCGAGGGAGGGATAAGGAGTAGGTCGAATGAGAGCTTGAAATAGGGGAGAAAGGTTAGATATCAGAAATTTTCTAGAAAAAAAAAAGTGAGGAAGTGATTTTCCGCCAAAAAACGAATATGTTTGACAATTCCAAGAATTTCAAGATCTTGAAATTTGTTCATTATCTTGACAAGATTGAGATAAATGAGTTTCACAAATTCAAGATTTTGGAATCTTGATTGTCAAGCCAATCCAACCCGGAACGCGGAATCGAGATTATAATAACTATGTTTGACCAACATTTGACAGACTCTCATCCCTTGAATGGGATCCTCCATGAGCCTCGTCGGTTTCCTCTTGGGTCTAACTTGTACGAGATTCGAGGGGCGAGGCTGAGGCTGGTGGGTCTCCAATGCCTCTCGCTCCACTCGCCCCTCTACCTCCTCCATCCACTGGGTGGGAGGATCGGGCTGCAACTGCTGTCTCCGAGGAAGGGCTGGGTGGTGATAGTAGCCCTCCCTTCCCGGGCCCCAAAGGCCACTCTGGGGACTGCGTTCGGCTGCTGGAATCAAACTGAGTGTGGATAGAGAGAAGAGATTGACGAACCTGACGATTGCAGCACCAGGAGAGAATAGAGGAGGAGTTGGAAGAGGAAGAGGGCTGAGGGATTGAAGTGGTCGACGGGGGAACTGGCCTCAAAAGAAGGACGATCAATGAGACAATTGGCACGGGACAACTCACTCTGCCTGCTCCTCCCTCTCAGCCGGAGGGACAACCCGATGAGTCGGAGGAGCCTCGTCGCTGTTGGAAAAGATATTGAGAGAAAAAGAAGAGAAAGGAACTCACGAAGAGAAGTCCCTTGAAAGGGCAGGAAAGGGGGCTGGAGATACATGAGGGGTTGAGGAAGAAGAAGAAGAGATATGAGAACGAGTTGAAGGAGCAGAAGGAGGAGGAGAAGAAAGAGACGCCATCTGTACAAGAGATATTAGTGGGGTTAGAAAGGAGGAATGAAATAGTAGTGACCGACAGAGGAGACCGATTGACAAGAAGGAGGAGAGTATTAAGAGATTTGGATGAGGCGGAAGGGCAATTATCCCTATGCTTGCATGATTACAGCCTTGGGCTATGAAGCATTATGGATCACGAGAGTAGATACAGACAAGATGAAGGAAGATGAGGAAGGAAAGTCGCACTTTCAATTCATAGGTAGTCATGTGAGAAACAAGCTATAGATGCGTGTTTACTACTTCCAAGCACGCACAACCCAGCCCCATTCTTCACGATATCATTAGAATAATATATTGTTATCTAACAGGCGGAATTAGCGGAAGACTCAGTGGCAAGCATCCGACTGGTGGCAAAGTTGTTGCTGGCTGTGGAAGACTTTGGGGATATAATGCTTCCGGTTTCCTCTGTCTTCTTTCTCCATCGGATCGGCCATTGTGTGAAATTGGGAAAGATACGGAGGTGTTAATCACAGGAATAAACAGTCAACAAATTCTGAATGTGGTTGTTATAATCACAGATGGGTCATGGAAGGATATTGAGAGGAGGGGGAGACAATCACATGGAAGAGAGGGGATACAAGCCAAGAAGGGAAGAATACCCGTTGAAAGATGAACCGAGAGAGAAACAATCAATGGTAGGAATAAAGAGACTAGAAACAACCAGGATATCAGATGAAACTCTTACTTATGGCAAGGGAATATTAGATAATACTATGTTACAACTATATTATTAATCTATCTACAATTCTATCTCACACATCGAACACTAGAGTGGTAAACTTCTGAGGATCTGGAACGATAGATTCATCTAGAGAATCGATATTAGAGTACTCTTGGAGTACTGTAATCCCATTGAGAATCGTCCTTTTGATCGATGATTGAGCCCCCAATCGATTAACGAGTGAACGGATTGAATCCTGAATGGATTGATCAGTTATCGATTGATAGATGAGTAGTTACCGTAATCTTGGAGTCAGAACAGCTAACGGCCGAATCTATAGTGCAATCGACCCCATTCCGGAAGAGAGTCACCATCATTCTGAGATGATGATCAATTGATTATACATCATTATCAATTGATTATTCGACTTCTCACTGTTTGGGAGAGATCAATCGAGTAGTCAACAACTGTAGATCACACGGGAATGACTTCTGAGGGAGATGAGAGGATGATGCTGCAGGAACATTAGCAATCGATAGAGATGAGAGTACGGTAGCCAAACCTTTCGTGGTCAGTAGGGGTACGGTAGGGTAGAGAATTTCCTGTAGGGCCAATGTGCCAGTCACCGAATGGTACGTGTGGTGTGTGGTCTGAATGGGAGGAGTACGGTAGTCGCCCTATCTCACTTCTCACATTGGATGCACCACTCGTCTTCTCGAGTACTAGAGTGAAGTGCATTTGAACAGGGAGTAGATCAGTGGGATAGGAGTCTTCTCCCTGTCCCAATCCCTTTCCATCATCTTGATTCAGCATTCGATCTGCATATCAACCATCAATCCCTCATTGACTCCTCTCTCTCTCTTCTCACCAATCATCACTTCCAATCCCATCTTCCCTGTCTCCATCACTCCATGCTCTACATCGCTCACCACCTGAATATTCAATCGATAATCCATTCCCTACCGTATCCCTTCTCCTACCGTAATCCTCTTCTTGTTATCCTCCAGAATGGCCGCCGTTGGCATTGGATAGTAGTTAGCGGGCGTCTGTAGAGTACTGTACGACTTGCGACGGAGCATCTGAACAGGAGAAAAAAAGGTTAGAATGATCGTGGTGTGGCTATCGAATACCTGGAGTCCGACGGAATCGGTGTAGAATGAGGAGGAATCGTCGCCCTCGCTCGCCACACTCCACACCATCTCCGTGTTGTGCTCCTTGCGCAGATCGACACGAATCGATACGTGCACTTGGTCGGAGAGAGCACCTGCATGGATAAGGTGAGGGGGATACGGTAGGAGTACGGTAGGTCACTCACCGGGGAGATCTCTTACGGTAGTACAGTGCTGCACAATCGATCCGAGAGAATATGCAGAAGACTGGATGGGACCAGAGACGAAGAGAACAGAGGTCATCGATACATTCTGGAAGGAAGAGAATAAAGTCAGTCCGTGATTCTCCCTTCCATCTACCGTACCTTGGCCACTCCATGCGATCTGAGGATGTATGCTCCTCCACTCGATCCTGTCAACTGTCTCACTTCCAATTCCAGAGGGACATCTCCCACGATCGATGATTTAGCACTCTAGAAACGGAGAGATCAAAGATCAATCGGAAACAGAGCGACCGCATTTCGTATTACATACTGCCTAAATAACGCGAAAGATCGGTACTTAAAAAGGGGAGGGTGAGGGAGGGGGGGGGGTGATACAAGACCGACCTTCATCATTCCCGTTCCCACGTCGTGTGTTGTAGTGAGATGGCCATTGGTGAGGGTTACGGTAGGAGATGAGAGAGGGGAGATTGAGAAGATACTAAAGAGGAATGGAGTGAGATGGAAAGGTATGGGAAGGGAAGGGATGGATACCTCGGTATCTCTCCCTTGAGTGGATCCATACTGGCAGTGGGGGCAGACAATTTGACGATCGTTGTCTTAGAGGGGGAATCAGACTGATGGAGGATGTAGACACGGGAGGAAAGAGGAGGAAGAGAGACACGGAATGAGAGCTGAGAGGGATAGATTGATGAAGATAGGACGTCTCTGTTCACTCACCACAACTCCCTCCTTCCTCCATATATCATGGATGAGAGTGGGTTCGATCTGTGCTTCTACTTCTTTCCCATCACTATCCACTACTGAACACTTCTCAGTGGTCACAAGAAGAGAAATGACCGAGTGACGAATGTACGGAAGAGAATTGTAGATAGAAATGTGACTGAAAGTAAACTCTTGCTTTCAATAGAGCGAAAGAAAAGTGAAAGTAAACTCCAGCTCTAGAGCTAGAGTTCAAAAGTGAGGTCTTCAGTATCTGGTTCAGTTCCGGTATATCAAGAGGTTGCATTCAGGTCTGAATTGACCCTTACTGAAGACGATTGAGAGAGGGAAGGGAGCGACTATCAAGAGAGAGCGCACGCTAGACGAGACGGGTTAGAGATAGGCCATCGAGGCGAGGGGGAGGGGAGGGGGGGGGGGGCGAGTGAAAAAGCGATAGGGGAGAGATAGAAACTCACATCGGAATGTCCTTTTGCACGTTGAGAAGGGCTTTCTCGATTGGTTCTTCCACTTTCATCGAGTATTCGATCTGGAATGGACTGGATAGGGTATAGCAAAGGAATGGACTACAGTACCATCTTGATCTTCTCGTCTCCCTTCTCCATCTTCCTAATTGACTCCTCAATCACACTTTTCGCGATGTTTCCGGCATTGAACAGTTGCTGAGAGTAGTCCTTCATCACATGGATCTTGCTCGTCCCTGAATCAATCGATAATATAGGTAGGTCATCCCTCCCTCACCCGTGATTGCGTCATGATGTTGAAATAGAGAGAGGATTCGTCTGGCCTTCGTTAGTCTCTCGTAGGTGTCAGTCAGACTGGCCTCTGCTGATAGGAGATCAGCCGTGCGAATTAGATGCTGGAGAGATCAAAGGTCAGAGATCAAAGATCAAGTCAGAGATCTCGACTACTCACGTGAGTCTGTCTACTCTGCTTCTTGTAGAAGGGACGTGTAGTGTAGTATCCAGTCCAATAATCGCCCAGAGCACACCTGAAGGAATACATTAAGCCTGTCGGGGTACGGTAGATGAGTCAATCGATAGGTAGATCACTCACATGTAGGGGAAGAAATCTCCAGTGATGGTGGGTGGCTCAATACTTTCCTTCGCGTACCACTTCTCAAGCTCATTGAAGTAGTCAGAGAATGTGCCGAAACTGAGAATTGAGGGGTTACTGTAGATTATCGAAAGATCGATACCTGATCTCGACTTGATCTCCCTTATTGATCGTATCAAAGAGGGGAAGGAAATTGTCGTGCTGTTGGGGCCATTCCTCAAGAGAATCAGGGATATTGATAATGGATATAGTCATTTCCATTTTATTCTTCCCTTTCTACACTCTCTTTATCCTTCTATGCAAACGAGTGAATATGGTAGATGTGATATACTCATTAAATTGGAGAATCCAACGATTTTCTGCATTTTATTCCGTGTCACAATAAATCTCGATTTTCCCCTCTTCCGTCAATGATCGGGACAAAATGGCCCCGTGTGTACAGTTTAAGATGAAATTTGATCGTCTGACTAACTAGGTAGGATCCCCTTCCTAATGGATATTCTCCCCTCACCTCTTCATTATTGAATCGGAAGTCATCTCCATGCATCATCAACATCACTGGAGATTCGTACATTGAAGCCATCTGACGAAGAGAATCGATGAGGAGTTGAGATCTGAAAGAGGAGAAAGATCAAAGATCAGATAGAATGGGGTAATAGATGAGTACGGTAGTCATGCGGTACGGTATTTATGGCTGAGGCAAGTGGGACGAGATAAGAGATGAGATATCAAAGACCACTCACTTCTCTTTCACATTCTGCTCAGTGATGGGAACGGGACGAGGGCCGGGGCAACTCCATTTGGTGATCCGACGGAAATCGAACTGAAATGACAAATATGTGCTCCGATCCCCTAGTAGAGACAATATCAATCTCATGATTCATCTCTTCATCTATTCTCTCCGGAGATGAGAAACCATGGTGATTATTTTTCATCGGAGAGAAAGATGAATGGGGTGGATGGATGGAAGGATCTCTCACCTGACAACACGATCCAGCATTGGGTCCACACGAATTGAGAACATCATAGTGGGTGTACGGTAGCACTTGAGTGAGCATCGAGGAATCGTCTCAAGAGATCAAACATCAATCAGAGATAAGGGATTATAAGGCTCTCACTAGACTTTGAATCGTAACACTTTACTAACAAAACAACTAGTTGCGAGGGTGTTTATCGGAATTCATTCCTCGCTCTTCACGATTATTGGAGCGGCTTCGCAACTAGTTGTTTATTTATCTCCACGAGTGTTTACGAACGAGAGTGATCGAGTTAGAGCCGAAACAACGAGAGTGATGGGATTCGAGTCAAAACAACATCGATTTGATCGAATCAAAACAACGAAAACAGTTTCGAATAGTAAACAGCTAGTCGTAAACAAGTTCGCGGGTACCCGCTTCATTCGTAAAAACCCGTGAAACGATTCCAATAACAAAAATTGAAGCGCAATAAACAACTTGTTGTGTTATCTTTCAAAGTCTAGCTCTCACCAAAGTACTGCTTCCACTGGAAGGGAATGGCTCGTTTAGACTGGAGATGGCCCTTGATTCCGTGGTGGATGCGGTTGATTACCGTACTGCAATCAGTGATTACTGTATCTACACCAATCGATTATTGCTTACCGATTTATGCCCGCCTGTGTGAAGAGATACGGTACTGAGTTACTGTAACCGAAGGGATCGTTTGACCAGACTACCGTAGGCAATTTGCCTGAATATCGATCATTCACTTCAGATGGGGGATAAGGTGTGACCTACCGAATTCCCTCTGAATAAACTGATGTCCCTCCACAATATTATCCACTGAGACAGGGAAGTATGCATTGGCTTCATCAGTCATCACCCATGAACCAGAGGCCAATTCGAGACGACCAGATGAGACCAATCTGAGAGAGATCAAAGATCAACCAAAAGATCAAAGATCAATCTCTCACTCTCTGATGTCCTTCTTCACTTCCTCCGTTTGCTCTTTCCACCATCGCTCGAAGAAAACGAATTCAGCCCACATGAATCTGAGAGATCAATGATAAAGTGAACCATAGATCAAAGATCGATTGAATGGATAGATTAAAGATCAATTGGAGCGAGAGATCAAAGATCACTCACCTCATCTTGGGATTCTTCATCATGAATAGGTGCATATTGTCAAGGATTGTCTTCGTGTCTACAGAATATTCATCGAATGTCATCAACCAGCCTAGAAGGAGAACAATGAGCATCAATCGAAGAGGTTCGTGAATTTGAGAAGGGGGAAAGCGAAAAAAGAGCCAACCGGGATCCACATGGGTGAATGGAAGGACGAATACACGCAGTTTCCCTCGAGCAGCAGGGCGGATCTTTGGCTGGAATGATAATTGATCTTTGATCTCTATAGAGGGTCCAAAAGAGTAGAATGACCAACTCACTTCAGGCTTGTCAGTCTTGGGTCCTCCCGCTCTCGCAGCAACTGACTCGTACAAATCGTGTAACTGAAGATCAAAGATCATTCGAATTATGGAGAAGATGGACTGATTCATTACAGTTCGAATGGGGAATTGAGCTATTCTCATAAACTATAACGAATTATCTCTAAGAGTTGGTCAAGACGCTTATTCGATGTGAGAATGAGTCAATGATCACCCACATCATAATCGTGTTTGGTCTCTTGCCTTTCCTTCTGATGGCATATCTGGCCACTGCTTCGAGGGGCTGCCAATAGTTCCGCCCTCGATTCCAATTTGAAAAGATCCTGGAAGGGATTGGATGACTTCCTCCCATCAACGCAACCAATGGGAAAGAAATAGGAGAAGCCTCCTTCCCTCTCCTCATTTGACTGAAGGATGAGGAGGGAGGGGGAGAGGGGGGGGGGGGGGTTAGTGCTCACTCGACCTTGGGATGATCTGCCTTAGATTGCTGCACAATCTCCTTCTGCGACCCTTGCAGCCATCCCCCAGATGGGGAGGGGTTAGTCAGCTGCAAGAGGAGTTAGTCAAGCAGAGTTAGAGGGAAGCAATCGTTTGATCATTAGCACAAATAATAAAGGAAGGGGGGGGGGACTCACATTAGAGAAAGATTGTCGTTGAACGATGAGGAGATAAGAGATGAAGAAAGCTGCGATGATGAGGAAGAACCAACGAGAGCGACGACGGAACCATGTTCCCGTCCTGAGATTGGAATGGATTGGAATGGATCGAGAGACACAATTCCATCAGATTCCACGTTTCATAGACTTTTGATGTCCTCCGTCCTAGACTATTCCTTCTATACTAAAGCGAGAGTGATGATCCCCTCTCCTCCCTACATATCCCCATAGGATCGGCGATTGTTTTGACAGAGAGGCATTGGCATAATAGAGAGAATGAAGGGATGAAGGGATCACTGAGTTGTGAAATGGCAAAAAGGGTAAGAAAAAGACTGACCTCGCTACGATTCGAGCTGAGGACATGAAGAGGAGAGATGGGATCTGAATGGATGATGGTAGGTCAATGAAGATAGAAGGGACGGAACTGGAGGGAGGTTGGTCGGAACTTCTTCCGTTTCTGGCCCAGATTGCGACCGCGCAGGTTTAAATGAGACGTTTGGAATGGAAATCGAGAGAGAGGAGGGAGAGAAAAAATCGCAGAATTATGTATGCCAGAAACCGAAGAAGTACCGGTAGGTCAATGAAGAGGGAATGGACGGAAATGGAGGGAGGAAAGACAGAGGAATGGTGGCACTTGAGATATATCGAAGGGTTTGGAAAGTACGAGAGTGAATAGGAAGAGATTAAACGGAGAGAGAGAGGTGAGATGAGGAAAGACCATTGAAGATCGAACAATTGAGTGGTGATTAGAGAGATCAGATGAACAAGTGATGGGAATGATCAGGCGGAAGGTTAAAGAGACTTTTGATATGGGAAATGGGTTGAAATGGGAGACACGCGTGATGATCAGTTTGCAGAGAAGAAAGAGAGAGAGTGAGAGAGAACGGCCATCGTGGAACGGACTTTACATAATCTGTCGAGTACCCAAAGAGAGAAGGGGACTGTTCATGCAAAGAGAGTCGTCAGAGGGCTGTCACTATGCATACGAGTGATATCAGTGATAAGGAGTGAGGGAGGGGAGATGACTAGAGGGAGAGATCAAAGATCAACAGTGACCTACCCTGATATACTCTGTAGTGATAGTGAAATGATCAATGATTTCACATGGGAGAGAGAGAAAGAGAGTGAAAGAGATGGAGGTTGGTATGAAAGGGGAATCTCAAGAGTTCTTCCCTCTCTGTCCGAATAGAGAAGAGAAAGGGGGAGGGAAAGAGTTATTGCATGTATTATAATACTTGATACGGCTATTTCGAGGAGAGATGAGGGATAAAGAGGGAGAGGGGAAAGGGGGGGAGATGGGGAGGGGGAGGGGGGGAGGGGAAAGGGGGGGGGGGGAGAGTAAGGGAATGAGAGTGGTAGCCATGTGAGCAATAAGTGCATTATGGAGAAGATAGTTTAGATAAATGAGGATTAGGCCCTTCTAAGGAGAGAAGAGAGAGGGGGGGACGAGATGAAGAAGGAAATTGACCTGTTAGAGAAGCGGATAATGGAAATTGGTGGAGAGATTTAGTGAGAGGGGTGAGGGGGAGTTAGGGGGAAGGGGGAGGAGGAGGGAGGGGAGGGGAGTTAGGTGGGAGGAAGGGAGGAGAGACCACTGATGAATCCCATGAGAGATCTCTCGTTTCTCTCTTTTCACAAATTGGAGACTCAAGGTAGTCTCTGTTCATTCTTTCGAACTCCACAAGAGTGCTTCTTCCATCTGACATATTGGAAACATAGAGAAGATTAGAAGAGGGAGAGATAGAAATGATGGATTACTCAGAACGACCATTCTATTGTGGAAAAAAGGAGAAGCGATGAGTGCGTGTGTATATTGTCAGAAGGGAATGGTCCGTGTCTACGCCAATCTCCTTGAGTGTTCTCATAACCTATGCCTGAGGGGAGGGAGAGGGAGAGAGAGAGGGAGGGGGGAGGGGAGAGGGAGAGGGAAGGGGGAGGGGGGGGGGGAGAGGGGAAGGGAGGGGGGAGAGGGAAAGGCGAGAGATTGGAAGGAAAGGACGAATTCATCATTGTTAGTCCACTCCATGCACCATAACTCATTGTGTATTCAGAGGACAGGCGAGAAGTGAGGAAGGAGAGTGATGTCCATGACTACGAGGGAGGAGAGAGGGAAGAGAGAGGGGAGAGAGAGGGAGGGAGGGGAGGGGGGGGGGAGGGGAGTGACCTACCAGAGAGATGGACGGTCAGATACAGAAGGGAGAGACAATAAGAGATAGTTTTGACTGAGAAGAGAGGGGGGGGGGAGATACAAAGGGTCGTCACCTGGCTACGTTGAGCATACAATGGAGAAACGTGGAATGGAGAGGGGGGGAAGGGGGGGGGGGAATGGAAGGATTCTGAAGCCATGGATGGTATAGCCAGATGGGATAAGAGATATTGAAGAATCTATTAGGGGAAAGAGTATTTGATCAGAGATTGATTGAGTGAATTCATTGAAGGAAGTCTTTAGAGATGGAAATCAGCGGGTGTTTGTTAATGAGTGAGAGAGAGAATAAATGAGAAGGAGAGGGAAGAGATGAAGAGAAGGACGAGATGAGACATCTCAGATTGAATTCCATTCAGTTCATTTCTTGGACTGTTCTTCTATCTGGAAAGACACGTGTTATTGGCAGAACGAGTCTTCTACAAATCCAGTCCAACAATGGGATCCATTCCAACGTCCTTCTCTCCATACAAACGCTGTCCATTCCGTGTCTTTGGAGTCCCTTCCATTCTCATTTCTCACCTCCTCCAAATCTCAATCTCCTTTTCTGTTTCAGTCTCTGCATCAGCCATTTCTTCCCTTCTCTTCTCTCTTCTTCTCCTTTCCTTCTTCTCTCTCTCTCACCTCTCCTATCCCACATAAGATATACCACGTCCTCTGTTTCTCTTCTCACATTTCAGCCCTATTCTCATCTAGTTTAAGTGTTTTCCGAATGGCGACCAGACAAATTCGTATGGTTTTCTCTCTCGAGCTAACCACCTCCCCCACCCCCCCCCCCCCCCCCCCTGTCCCTCCCTTCTTCCAATTGGTCTGTCTTCTCGTTTCACTCACAACACCTCCTTCCTCTAGTCCTTCTGTCTCAACGACGACATCCCCTATAATAATAGTCCCTTCCCTTCCCTTTTGACTCCATTTGCCTCTCTTCTTTCCACTACAAACAGTTATCCATCTCTCCTCTTCTCACTCTATCGTCTCTTCTATCAAATCCATCTCCCATTCTATCTTCTTGCCATTCTCACATCCTGGTTCTCTTCAGTCTTATCGTCTTCCTTCTTCCCTTCTTCCTCCAGACAGACGTCAATTCCTAATCCCGTTTAAGTGCAAATCTCTGTATCTTCTCGCTTTCCTTCCTTCCTCCGTTCCTTCCTCTCATCTGCTTTTTTGCTTCTTTTAGATACTTCGTTTTTTTCTCATCTAAATTTTCTCCATCACTTCATTATCCATTCGCGTAATTTGGAATGAGTCCTTGTTTTTCCTCTCTCCATTCTTCTCTCATTCCATCATTATTCTCATTGAGATGCTTCCATCTTCTGCCTCTTACTCCATCCCAGATGGCACTTATCACTCTTCTTCCTCCATTTGCTTCGGTCTCTTCCCCATCAAGGTATTCTTATTTCTACAAACGAGATTCGATAAACACATTAGAAAGATGTTGAATGTATATGAAGTCGGATGTAGCTGTTGCTCCCCCCCCCCCCTCCCTCCCCCATATGTGACTCATCACTCTCGTCATGGGGGGGGGGGGGGGGATAATCTGTCTAATTATCGTAACCCCGTTTCTAGTGGGACGAAGAATGGAGGAAAGGGAAACTAATCGGGTGACACTCTCAGTCTTTCTTCTTCCCTTTTCACATGTGGTCAATGGGGGAAGGAGGGAATGGTCAATTGAGAAATGGACTGAATTTCAATGAAGATGAAAGTGATGCGATATGTAGACTTGAGAGAGATATAACTGAAAAAGACAACTGAAACTTCCAATCTTCTCATTTCTCCTTCAACTTCCTTCCCTTGCAGATATCGCTCGATTGGTCGCTCTCTACATTCTAATTACGTGTCTTCTTCTATCCACTCTTTCCTTCTTCAAATATGGATTCAACGAAATTGGTGGGTTTGCTATTTTGAATTCTGAGAATACCTCGACATTGGCCCACCAAGCCATTCCGGACTCTGCTCTCTTTTCAATTCCATTCATACTTCTGTTTTCATGCTTCCCTCTGTAGAATGGCTGTAAAAACACAGCAAACGCGATGGAAAGTCGAGTAAATGAGGATTCAGTGAAAAGACGTAGAAATAGTGGTGATTGATAATGAGATAGAGTCGCTTAGAAGATATAATCTGATGGAATTCTGAGTGTTTCAAAGATGGGAAATCCACCTCCGAATTCTCAAAGAGGAGAAGAAAGTGGAAAACACATAGGAAATGGACGAGAAGTGCGAAAGCAGTGAATTATTTATGATGAAGCTAGCAATCGCACTTAGAAAGAAGGTTTCACACCAAGTCTGACTGCTCTTTGATCTTCATCCAGATTTGCAAGGGCCCTCTAATGAATAGGTTACCGCAAAAAAAGCGGATTTGTACGGAGCACATCTTTGAAAAAATTTACCCATTTTAAGCGCCGAAATACAACAAATAGACAGATGAAGTGCTAAACAATGCAGTATGTACAAATTGGGCCGTGCAATGCATTCAACCCACATCATACGTATTATTGAATAATGGCTATTCATTTCAGTGTTTACAATCGTTTGTGTTCTCTTCACTCTCCATGCCTCCTCTCTTGTCTATGGAGTTTTCCTCGAGAATCGAACGGCCCTCGTTCCCTTCCTCGTTTTTCAAGTACAAAATTTAAAATTTGTGCTATTTCTTCAGAATGATAATATTACAATTTGTTTTTTTTAAATTTACTTTTTTACAAAACGGGAAACACGTGCATGTAAGTAAACCAGAGAACTCTTCATCGGTCTTGAATGATGAAGGAAACATGATAGTCCCTTGGATTGAAATAGACAGAGATCTCCTCGTCTCTCCATTTATTCTCTCGATCTCTGTGGTGGTTCGATCCCTTCCGGGCAATTCCTTTACTCCACTTATTTTCCTGCTCTCTTTCATCCGAATTCACACACTCGGACAATGAAGAGAACGATGGAACCAAACAAATTGGGGAACTTATTGCACTGTCCGAGAGTGACGAACGAACTCTGTTTTTTGTCTGAAGGTTCACTGTTTTCTATATTCTTTTGGATCTCTGATCGGAGTTAAATTCCCGCCAGACTCTCCTGAACCATAGGACAAATTCGATTAGAGACAATCAGGAAGTTTTCTTAGCAAGGATCTTTCCAATAAAATAGTCGCAAAGGAGGATCTGTCTGTACTTCAGATAGTAGTATGTAGTTGCCTCTCTAATCCGCTTTCTCTTGCAGGGAATCGGAATCATTCTGTGTATCTTCGCTTTTCTCTCTTTTCTCCTCATTGGATTGACTACTTCATTCATTGAAGAACAACATATCCATAATGAGGAATTGAGGAGTTTATATGAGAATCATGGATGGAATCCAGATGATAGAAGAGGTGAGAAGTCATTATGGTTTAGAGGGAGGAAAGTGACAGGAAACACGTCGTTTTTCGAGAACATCATTTTGTTTTCGAGAAATCTCGGGATTCTCATCTCGTCGCACAAATATCCTATTTTGGGGAATATCCAAAAATGAGATGTTGTCCTTTCCTCTGTCCACTGCCATATCTGATCTATTCTGAGTTCCTCTGTTCCCTCAGTCCCCTCTCTTCTTCTTCTTCTTCTTCTTCTTCTTCTGTCTGAGTGTTCAATGAAATGGTGAATACCTGAAGAGATACCCGTTCCGATTGCGAAAGTGTGTAGGGAGGGGAGGGGGAGGTGGTTTCGAGCGTCAACGGTCGAAAACACGGTCGAGGGAGCGTTTACATTAGACATTCTGGTTTGTTTTCTCCTTCTACTCTAGACAAGAAACATGTTTCTTTTACAGTAGAATCAGTGAACGAGAGAGAGTGAACTAGTCAAGCGAGATCATCCTGTTCTGGATGGACCCCAAGTGCACAAAGAGACGATTGAGAGAAAGATCATTGACCAATGAATGAATGAATGAGTAAAGTGTGAATGAATGGGGTAGATGGAGAGTAAGTTTGTCCTTTTGAGTAACTGGAGAAGTGACAGTGACTAAACAACATCGATCAATCTTCATCATCCTCAAAATTTCGATCGACGATGTAGAGAAAAGGCTGAAAGTGTAAACTGAATCAAGTCTGTGGCTAGTCTCTTTCTTTTATGATCTCCGTTTCTACCTAATCCACCCGACGAGGAGATTATTAGTGGCCGTGAAATGGCGAGCCAAATTCCCGGATATTCCGGGGTTCGACGTCAAAACACCGTATAAAAGTGGGAATGCGAGGGGAGTTGGCACGTCCGGAGGGGCATTGACCATGAAGGACGAGAGAGAGAACCATGTTATGAATAACAAGAGTGGAATAGCAAAGAGGTCGGTAGCATCATCGCAACTGCAGAGATAAAATGATACTATGAATTGTAAAATCAAAGGGGCGTTCGGGTGACGTTCAATGAGCACGAATACATATTATCGTAGGAGAGATTTGCTCCCGATGACGCTGTGATGATGACTATGGTAGAATAATCTCTCTCTCTTCAGTCCGTCGACTAGGCTCTCTCCTTCTTGGACTCTTCGCTCTCCTCAATATTCTCCTCCAAATCGTCTGTTGGTGGACTATCCTCTCCCATTATAATCATCTCGATCCAAACAGTGAGATCCTCTTCCCTCTTCCCTCTTCCATCATCCAATCAATCGATTTCCTTCAGGAGATCGTCATATTGGTTACTCTAAAGGAGTGATCACTCCAACCACTGGGACCAGTCTCAAAGATGATGGATTCTGAACTCACCCCCCTCTCTCATTTTAACTCTTTCGTTTATCATATCCATGCCATAATATATTTTCCTCTGATCAGCCAATATTTCGATTGGAGATGTCCCCCCCCCCCCTTACCCCTTCCCTTCCCCCCTCTCCCCCTCCCTACGGTCTTCCATCTTTTCCTCCTACGAGTTTGTGCTCCTCCAATTGTCTCGTCTCCTTCTTCTTCTTCTCCACTGAATAAAGTGTATTGTAGACTGATTAAATTAGTCGAAGGCGGAAGAAAACTCGGCTCTCGTCTCTCAGATTCAATCTCGTCTCCCTATCCATCTGGAGGGTGTTCTAATAACTCCTCCCCCCCCCCTCCTGCTCCCTCCTCTTCCCCCCTCCCCCTTCCTCCTTCGTCCCTCCTTCTTCGTTCCGACAGTACTCTTTCACTCGAAGGAATGCTCTCAACTTCTTCCCTTCTTGCAATGAAACTCGCTGTCTTTCAGTCTTTCTTCTCGCCTTTTTTCCCTTTCTAATTCCACATCTTTCTTCGACTGGATGAGATCATTCGGGAGGGAGGTCCTCCTCCTCTCCTTCGACCTCTCCTCTTCCTCCTCCTTTCTCCTCCCCTGTCTATTTGTCTCAACGACTAGCGTCTTCCGTCCTTCTCCTTCTAAAACACACGTGTGAAGTATCTTTTTTTCTTCCTTCTCTCCTTCCATTATCTATTGTCTTCTATTCTTTCGCCTCACAATTTTGTTCTAATCGTCGTTACTTTTCATCCCGATTCGTCTGAAATGTGGGAGTGATTGAGTGGAAGGTGAACTTGTCACGTTTTCTCCTCTTCCAGTCTCCCTCTATCTTCTCCTACCGTTCCTCTTCATTCCATCTGATTAACTCCCTTAGGTGTGTCTTCTCTCCTCTTCTTTCCCTTCACTTCCTCCTTCAGTCTACATCCCTTCATTACCCCAATTTCCATCCTACTTCACTCTGAGATTTCTCCCCCTTTCTTGTCTCCTCCCTTTCTTCTCTTATCCATTCTCATCTAGTCCCTTCGCACCTCTTCTACAATCTTTTTCTTTTGCTCTTTAGAGATATCTTTCATCCATCTCTAAACAGTAATCCACAGTCCTCATCTCCCCAGAATAGTTTGTTCCTATCCTTATCTCCTCAACTTCTCTCCTTCCTCCTTCTCCTAATTCCATCTTGACCTAACGAGAAAGACTCCAGTGTTGATCATTCCCTTGAGTGACTCCATGCGTCTTCCTATCATCCCTCCCCCCCCCCCTCCCCCCCCCCCCTCTTCCTCCCACCCACCCCCCCCCCCCCCTTTCTCCCTCCCCCCTCCCTCTCCCCCTTTCCTTTCCTCCCTCCTCCCCCTCAATTTCTTGCATCAAATCCTTCGTCGAACTTCCATTTATGGAATGAATAAGTCCGAACTCCACTGAGATATTCAACACTTCCTTCTTCTCTTCTCATTTCAATCTGCAGCCCCTCAAAAGAGGACTGAGTAGTTGGCCGTTTCGACGGAGATTAAGTGTACTTTGTCATTCACTCACGGACATTCCATCTTTCTCTCAGTCTTCACCCCCCTCCCTCCCTCCTCTTTCAGACCACTTCAAGTCCTTGATAAGTCCCTTCACTCCCCTTCGATCTACGTAGATTTCATCTTTGATTCGGAAGAGATCTCGAGGATCTTCTGTAGTTGGATGATGACTGGGATGAGGATCAGAACCGATGGTCTCTGATCGGGGATTGGATGGAACAGTCTTTATCTCACTGCAGAATTTGGTTCCACCGACGGAAGAAGAGTTGCTTTTCTATGAATTTGGAGGCATTTCTTTTCCTTTCTGAAGATCTTTCAATCCACATCCACAAGGAACCCCCTATTAAGGGTGTTTTGGGAATTCTGAGGAGATTGCCTTCCATTCCATTCCATTCCATTGACTGAACAGTCGACTCTCACTTATTCACCGCGAGTCCTTTCCTTCCTCCTTCTTCCCTTCCAGATGGAATCGTATCTATTCATTCATTGATCATTCCCCTCCTATTCCCTCCATACATCCACTATGTATTTCTGCATACAAATATCGCGTGATTTCTCCCTACAGTCTCTTCATAATCTATTCAGTGTCATCGTCCTCCCTTCATCTTCCTTCTTATCCCCCCCCCCCTCCCCCCTCCCTCCCTCCTTCCATCATAGTACCTTCCACAAGGAATGCTTGATGATTGGATCCTCAAAGCGGAAATAAGCGTCAATTCGATTCCCGCACAAGTTCCACTGCATATTTTCGAGATTCCCACAGGTTCCAACTACCTCGACAGAGATCTCCTCTTTCTTTCCTATTTATTCCCTTCCTTTGTATTTATGATAACACTGACAGATGGTAGATAACATTCACTCCTTCTTCTCCTCGTCTACAAATAGGATTATGATCAAACCGCCACAGGCGATTTGATGTAATTCCATCGCTTTCCATCGCTTTCCCAGCTCCGGAAAAGCGAATTGAAATGAGTCTTTTGAGTGGATTCATAGTGTATTCAATCGGATTGGATCAGTCTCGTCTCCTCTTTTCTTCCTTGTCTTCCTAGTCCATTCCATTCTAGTCCAGTCCAAGTCTACTCCAGTCCAGTCCAATCCAGTCCTTCCTCTTTGTTACTCTGATTTCAGCAGTGAATCAAGCGTTTTCATCTCCATTTTCTGGTATTCTTTCTTCTTCCTGCATTTATCTTCTTGTCTTCTACTCACTCATGTCACAGTTCTGTTATTTTCCTCCTCCTTCCAAATAACTTCTTTACTTCTTCCATTCCTTCTTCTCCTTTCTGCAAACTCTCACGATTCTCTAATCTCTCCTCACATCAATTTTATCTCTCCTTCTTCTCTTCCAATTTCCTACATCATTCCATAAAAGGTATCTCCTTCCCCGACTAATACATTGGTCTTTTTGTCCTCCGAACTCTACTTGATCATCTCATTATCCTTTTTGTTGTCGGTGTTCCAAGTTCCGCTTTCGAATACTTCTTCATCCCGAGCGATATAAAAAATACACATTATACATGGCCGAACTACATAGACATCGTTTACGATCTCCTCATTCTGAGAATTATTTCAACCAAGAAAATCGGTTCATAAAATGTTTACTATCTGAAATATCATCTAATTCGTTCATTTTTAGTTCTCATAATCGCACGTATTTTCCACATTGATTTTTGATCCACCCCCTCCCCCCCCCCCCCCCCCCTTCTCTTCATCATCTTTCGCTTGTCTCTTCTCCTTCTCTTCTCTTTTCCTTATTGGCTAATCAGATTTGGATCTACAACTTCTCTTTTCTCTTCAGGTCTCCATTCCATTCACCCTCCTCTCCTTCACAATGGTCCTTCAGGTCAGATCTTTCGTCACTTTGAATCACATCTCAAAATACTCAATAACGAGTGCAATAATGTTGCCATTACAATTGGCTGATAGGTACGTCTAGTGAGTATAAATATACAGTATCGAATCAAAAATCCATAACAAAAATTGCATTCCTAAACGATTCCATTCTGTCTGTACGATTTCCACATACAAATATGAGAGATAGAGAGAGAAAGAGCGATTAACTTGTCCTAACAGTCGACTCCATAGTCATTCAATTGGATTGCTGTCTCAACACAAAAGCGGCACCATAGTCCATAGTAGACAGTAGATCGTCTTTCTGAGGCTGAAATGCGATCTGACTGGTCTTCTCCTCAAGAGTTCCTCCCTTCTTCCCTTCTTCTCCTCTTTTCTTCAGTAAACGAACCCTCTCCGTTTGACTAATTACACGCCAAAACAAGCTGATCCCATGTCAGATTGCGCATTTCAGCACGAATTTCGAGTCTGTCCTTCCAAACTGACAATTTAGTCCATTCTTGGAATAATGGCGCGTATTATCTACGACTACAGTAAAGTTCGCGTCTCTTGCATGACTATTATTATGGGGGGAGGCATAATCGAGCTCCTCTCCTCTCCTCGTCAAACTGTTTGAATCCAGTCCAATCCATTCCCTCCCTTCTCTTCTCTTACTCTCAGTCATCCAGTCACTCATTCACGTCAATTTCTGGGAAGAGAACACACTATAGATGGATGAAGTAGACGATAACTCGTCTACTTCATCCATCTATAGAGTATGCATCTTCCCTCTCTTCTCCATCATCTTTTCAATTGCTCCCTTAC
>BTSX01000006.1:12238780-12264246 GCA_036245825.1 Pristionchus entomophagus | reverse complement strand
GTAGGGAAAAATATTAAAAATCCAAATTTGTGCTTAAAATTCCTCAAAAATACAAATTAATATAATATCTCGGGCGGAACATTGTGCGTGTACTGGAAATGCCCTAATAGCCCTATTCCCAACCTAAATATCGACAATTGACCTACGCAAACATGAAAGTGCAAGCTCCGCCTCAGGTCAATAATAGAGAAGGGCAAGAGCTAGATATCAAGCTTTGGGCGAGTGATTTGGGTTGCGTCTCCGAGGTGTGCTCCATCGATCTCGCTTTTCAGGGAAATCGGGTGCACCAAAAGTGGGCGGGGCTTGCGGGCCCCTAGCTAAGTCTAGCACGTATGAAACGTAGAGTTCTGTGAATAACAGCTATTTGAATAACAAGGAGATGTGTAGATTTGTAGTCGGAAGAACTCGGAGGAAAGGAAGATCGAAGACAAAACCACTGAAGAGTAAATGGTAGTAGGTACGGTGATCGCATGTATCGAGCCATTTTGCAGTTTCCGTAATAGTTTTTTTCGGCGCGAGAAGTTTTTCTAAGAACCCAACACGAAGGGAACAACCATCCAAACGTCTTTTTCTCTCTCATTCGTAATCCGACTTGGCAGTAAATGGTATTCCCGTCCCTTCTGCTAGCATCGAGATTCCGATACAGTATCTGCGACACAATCTAAATCCATGTTTCAGATCCCTCAGATTCGGTCCATACATAGCTGTGTTTGACTACGACTTTGCCCACTAGAGTCTCACACGCACAGTCGGTTTCTCACTTCGATGGAATTCATTTCTTTCATTCATTCCCTTCTCAGGTTCATCGCAGGCACATTTGGGCCACGCGAACGTTAGAAACTAGAGACGAGACCACAAGATTATTCGGAACTGGAATCAGCTTCTGATACAAATGTAATAAAAAAGAAAAAAGGATGAGAACAATGAAGAGAAGGGGAATAAAAGGGAAATGTTTGCACTTTAGCGACAATTCGAGGCTTTTAGATTGCGGATTTCACATATCTACTGTACATGTGATTCCGCTTATAGCATCAGGAAATTGAAGTCGTGCAATTCTCGAAAATTGGAATTTTGACGAATTCCTGGTGTAAAACCACACCTTTGATCAGCCTGTAATCCTACAGACGAGAACGTGCATCGAAGTGCATCGTTACATTATAAATTTTGATTCCTCTTTTCTTGTTCGGCAAAGGCTATGTGAGAACTGCTGCACAGATCTCATATTATCGATGTCTAACAATGGAGCAAAGAAAGACCGAATTCAACACGTCATTATTACCAGCAGAAGCACTTCTTCTATGGTTTCACTCTTCCAGATGAATTCCTTCCACCCGTCATTTGGACTTCTTCAACTATTATCGACATGGCGTAATTGTTTTGCCAATATCGTCACTTGTTATTCGAACATGAGATTTGTCCAAAGTGCAATCTGAATCTCTCGTCGGGCGTGATATTCCTTGACTGAACGTGCGCCAGAATCGGGGGACTTGTTTGCTTCAATGTGATCAGCGAACTCAATCGTCGAACCAAGAGGTTTGGGGGAGCAAGAGAGAGGGACGCAATTGAATGGGGTTATGATTGACACCTTGAAACGTATATTATGCGCATAACTTGTAGTTACTGCTGCAAATCTCGTGTCGACTCTCAATCTGCAAAATCTTGTAGTGCCCGACTCCGAGATATGCGCAGATTAGGAAAGAATGAAGAGACGCCTTCTTGAGACGCTTCGGTGTGATGAGGTTGAACGGATGAAGGGGGGGGGGGGGGGTGGAGAGAGGGAGGAGGGAGAGTGGGTAGAGGAGGAGCGGTGCTGGCCTCGAGAGGGAAGAGGGAAAGTACAAGCCAATGGATAGAGCCAAGGAGATTCGCCGAATTGAAGCGAGAATGGGGAATAGGGACTATAAGGAGAAGGATAGTGAAGGGCGGGGACTGAAATACAGTAGCCTATGGAGAAAGGGAGGGAGGCGAAAACAACAGAGAATACAGACAGACAGAAAGAAAGAGACGGACAGTGCCACCCCCTCCCCCTTCCTTCCCCCCTGTCGTACTGTAGAAGCTCATTTTCTCCGACACCAGCTCGGATTAAAAAGTTAACATCAGCTTATTGTCTTCATTTGCTGTCTCAATGCCTGTGGTATGGGTTTTGGCTCATTTGCAGGATTCAATTATATCAGAGAGATTGGCTTTTCTAATACGATAGATGTCTGATTCCGTTACAGGATGTGCAAGAGGCATTGAACCCTCTCTTCTTTCCCTTTATCCCCCTTCTCAGTCTCTCCACGAACTCCTTCGGATCACGGAGTTTACTTCTGCTTCCGCATTTCCATCCTTTACGGATAATATCAATCGTTTACCTCAATTGCTCAGGCGTACAAACCTAACAAAGATTGAGATTCGACACGAGATTAGCAGCAGTAACTGCAAGTTATGCTCAGAATCTTCGTTTAAAGGTGTCAATAATCACCCCATGCAATTTTGTCATTCTTATCCCCCCTCCCCCCCCCCCAAACCTCTTGGTTCGACGATTGAGAGTTCGCTGATCACATTGAAGCAAACAAGTCCCCCGATTCTGGCGCACGTTCAGTCAAGGAATATCACGCCCGACGAGAGATTTAGATTGCACTTTGGACAAATCTCATGTTCGAATAACAAGTGACGATATTGGCAAAACAATTACTCCATGTCGATAATAGTAGAAGAAGTCCAAATGACGGGTGGAAGAATTCATCTGGAAGAGTGAAACCATAGAAGAAGTGCTTCTGCTGGTAATAATGACGTGTTGAATTCGGTCTTTCTTTGCTCCATTGTTAGACGTCGATAATATGAGATCTGTGCAGCAGTTCTCACATAGCCTTTGCCGAACAAGAAAAGAGGAATCAACATTTATAATGTAACGATGCACTTCGATGCACGTTCTCGTCTGTAGGATTAGAGGCTGTTCAAAGGTGTGGTTTTACACCAAGAATTCGTCAAAATTCCAATTTTCGAGAATTGCACGACTTCAATTTCCTGATGCTATAAGCGGAATCACGTGTACAGTAGATACGTGAAATCCGCAATCTCAAAGCCTCGAATTGGCGCTAAAGTGCAAACAGCTGTGGTCATGAAGCAAAACAAAAATAATCGCTAAGACACGACCGTCTCCCTATCTGTCTTCATTCTCTATTGTTTTTGCTTCCCTTTCTCCTTAGGCTACTGTATTTAAGTCCCTCTCCTTCCCTCCACCATCCTTCTCCTCATCTTCCCTTCCCCCTTTCAAGCTACCATCCATCACTGGTTGTGTGAAGTGAATGGCCATTGTCCCTAGACTATCTCTCCCTCAACATCTTTCCAAGCGCCTCTTCATCCTCCTTTGCTTCGATTCTACTTGCGACTCTCCATGGCTCTATCGATCGACTTGTACTTTCCGCTTCTCTTCTCGAGACGCTTCGGTGTAGTGGAGAAGGGGATAGAAGGAAAATATAAGGAGGGAGAGAGGGAGAGAGGGAGGGAGAGGAATGGAGAGAGGGAGAGAGGGAGGGAGAGGGAAGGAGAGAGGGAGAGAGGGAGGGAGAGGAATGGAGAGAGGGAGAGAGGGAGGGAGAGGGAAGGAGAGAGGGAGAGAGGGAGGGAGAGAGGGAGGGAGAGGGAGGGAGAGGGAGGGTGCTGGGCTGTGCCTGGTGAAGCCTAGCACGTATGAAACGTAGAGATCTGTTAATAACAAGGACATTTAGGGATTTGTAGATGATGAATTGACTCGGAAGAAAAGAAGATCGAAGGCAAAACCATGAAGGAGGCACAGTTATCCGCTTCTCTTTCTTTGAATTTGGATTATGAATAAGAAGCGATATTCTTTCTGAAGAAAAAAACCATTTACTGTTCTCACTGTAGTCTTAGAAAACTGTTCGTGAGCGAAAAGCTTTTTACAGTGTGCCCATCTCTATCGTCTACAAATCTCTTGATCTCCTTGTTATTAAAATCTCTGTTATTCACGGATCTCTACTATTCAATATACATATCTATATCGCGACATTTGAAAATGTGCGGAGCATAAACCAGTAGCTTGGAACTCTTAGGAACGATAACAATGATGATATGGAGGTGAATGAGAAATCATGACAGATGGGAGGCAGGTAAATGGGGAGCATCATTTTGACGGGATCCTTGAGTCTATTGAGAAGCGAATATGTGCTATGAGAGTGTTTATAAATGTTGTCGGAAGACGGGGAGGGGGGGGGGGGGAGGGGGGGGGGGGGCTAAGATCGAGGGATCCTTCATAGGTAGTCGTTGTTGTTGATGAGGACGTCGATTTCTCTTCATCTCCTTTTCGTGGTCGGGGTGGAACAGCTCGTCCATCACCGTGCAGAGGGCGTCGATGATGGTGGCGAGTCGGGCGGACGACTGAAAAAATTCGAAAATCTTAGAAAACCTCGACAGGGCCCTGTAGGAGCTTTTGGCTGACACGCTGCCAGTGGAGGGAAATGCAAATATTGAAAGAGTGTTCAAACCTTCTCGCCCAGATGGCGGCCGACGATGGGCCTTCCGAGACTGGCAGAGAGACAGGATGTGCTCGCCGTCGTACGTGAAGGAGATGGAGGAGAAGGTGGAGACGGCAAGGGCCAGCGAGTGGCAGTGGCCCTTGACCTTGCCGAGTCGCTTCCTCTCTCCGTTCAGCAGGCCATTCATCACCAGCACCCTCACCGTGAGCGCCATGCTCCTGGCGTCCTTTACGAGGTTGTCCGCTTGCTGCCTCTCCATTCAGTCGCGAAGCAGCGCCTGCAGGGAATGGAACAGTGCCGACAAACTGGAGGGAAGGAGGTAGTTGCTCAGGAGATTGCTGCTGGCCATCTTGCCCACGAGCATCTTCTGCACCCGGACGGTTAGAGAGGACGTCGACGCCGCTCCCTCATCGGGAACGTCGCTCTCTGAGGCCATGATGATGTCGTCGTCAGAATCGCTGCCCGTGACGGATGAGGAGTCCGAAAAGGGGATTACGTTGTTAGGATTCACCCACACACGAGCCAGCACCGTTCCCTCTCTCCTTCTACCCGTCTTCATCTCTTACTCTTAATCGATAGTCGTCTTCCCTTCATCTTCCCCTTCTCATCCCCCATTCTCCCTTCTCAACTGAACCGAAGTTTCTCCTGAAAGGAAAGGGGAAAGTGCAAGTAGAGCCATGGAGATTCGAAAACAGAATCGAAGTGAGAATGGGTAGGAGGGAGGATAAGGAGAAGGATTGTGAAGGGGGGCGGGGGTGAAATACAGTAGCCTAAGGAGAAAGGGATGGAGGCGAAAACAACAGAGAATACAGACAGAGAGACGTTCCACGTTCCTCCCCTGTGGCACTGTAGTACTGTAGATAGAATTTTCTAATGCGTATTTTTCAGGTCTAAAGATTATCCATTACTGTATAACACTGCTTGGCATTCAATTACGGTTTAAGGATCGTTCATGACCCTAGTCTCTCCCTATCCCTTTTCTTCGTCCCTTAGATGTTAGTCATCATCATCGATCGTCTTCTCCTTCTCACCATCTCAACTCTCTTCTACCCCCCCCCCCCTCCTCCCCCCTGTCGCGCCCTTCGACGCGTCTCGAGAAGGGAAGTGGGAAAGTACAAGTCGAGCCAGGGAGATTCGAGAACAGAATAGAAGCGAAAAGAAAGGAAGGAAGGGATGGGATGAGGAGGGGATAGGAAGGATGTACATAGAGGGAGTGATTGCGTGGACACGGGTGCTCAAGACCAGTCATTAAAAACGGCGGCGAAATCGGGCTGGCATTTTGCCAAGATGAGCAAGGGGAATGGCTAAAACCGTATCTGAACATGCGCGCGAAAGTTTAAAATGGAGGAACGCCGAGAGGAGAACGCGTTACGTGACCGCAACGCAAGTTGGGAAATTTGCCAAGTCCCGCCCCTCGCGTTCATTGGTCCTCCGCACTCCCTTGTGTTTTAATGCTGATATTTGGTCATTTTGAGCACCCGTGGTGGAGATAAGGTCCAGTCACGTCACACAAGTGATGGATCGTATTGGAAACATGGTGAACTATAACACTACTTGTACATTCCGTTAAAATCAACAGCGCAGAAACAACTGCACGTTAGATGACTCATTATTTCAGTAATGGGAGATGATTCAGGCGTATCCTGTGACGTCCATTTCCCGATTAGTTGGTGTTAGGGGTGTTCATACCATATTTCTTTTAATCCTCCATCTCCTCACTGAACAATCAGTCTTTCATAGATAATTCATCCTATTGATTGGTCTCTCTCGTAATCATCAATGTCAAGGAAGATCAGAGGGGGAGGGATACTGGGGACTATGGAAGATCGGGACAGTAAAATATATCTCGAATAACGTAGAAGCATTGACGATGCCATAAAGGATCTGAATGACGTTGATGACGTCTTTCTTTGTGATTAATGAATGTGAGTAATGGTAGAGGTGTGTAATTAGAAACAATGGAACGAGATGAGGAATTACGGGAATAATGGGAACTAATGGAGTGAATTGTGAGGGAAGTATCATTTATGCTTTGGAGAAGATTCGGGAGTACTGTATGAACCTCCTGTGTACAGTACTCTGCTCTCCCAAATTCTAATCTTCTAGACACGAAATGAGGCCTCTAAAGATTCGTTTTCTTGAGATAAAAACGAAAAGCGTACTGTCAAAAGGCATGCTATTAAATCCCAACAGTTACAGTCAATTTCAGTCTGAAAGTTAGCCTTTTCCCCTCCCTCCCTCTCCCTCTCCCTCTCCCTCAGTCCCTCCCTAGCTCCGCCCCAATCAGAGGCAGGTCTTGGAATGGGCGGGGCCGACTATAAAAGGTGTCCTCCACACTCCACCCCCTCCTTCTCTTCCTTTCCATTCCCATACTTTGATTTGTGCCTCTGCCTCTTCTCTCCTCTATTATCTGTCGTCATTTCTTCCTACCGTAGTCTCTTCTCTCTTCTTCCTCCTCCTCCTCCCCCTCCCCTCCACCCTCTCTCTCCCTCCCATTCTTCTCCATTGTATCCTCAGTGCTTCTAATGATCCTATCCCTTCAGGTAAACCATGTACAAGATGTACACTCTCGCTCTCTCTCTCCCTCTTCTCCTTCTCATGAATGGTGTATCTGCGATAAGACTCGTAGACAACGCCGAGACGTTTGAGAAGGTATTCAATATTCCATATTTAGCTTCTCTCATATTGATCTTTGATCTTTCCTGATCAATGCATTCCAGGTGATGAGCCATCAGATGGTGAAGCTAAAGGATGGCACTCGCTCCCATCGTCCTCATCGCCTCCATAACATTCCATTCAACCACTCAGGTACATCTCATCTCCTTTCATTATTTTTTAGACAGAAAAATGAAAATTCTCGTATGAATAGTCCATTGTGAATCCTGGCTCGTGTTGAAGTTGACTCTTCCTATTCAGTGCACTCATCATTATCCTCTTGCCCTTCTCAATGCGAGGAGCGACGAGGAGATGGATTCTGCGACCCCGTAAGTTCATTCTACTTAATAAAAAGAACCATTCCATTTGATTCCTTCATAGAGAGTAATAGGGAGAGTGAGGATGAGAGATGGGAGGCTGTTTTCAAATAGTTTGCTCTATCGTTTCTCGACGAGATAGAAAGGGAAATGAGGAGTGTCTATTCCGATCACTAATGAGGATGTTGATTGCAGGCCTGCAACACCGGGCCTTGCCTCATGGACTTCGGCGACTGTGACTCCGCCCCCTACTGCTCTGATCACTCATGCCCGTCAGTTTATTATCCAATACTATCACATCGTCTTGTGAACGACAAAGTATCGGTGAGAAGAGTCAGTCCAACTCAGGGGGGATGAATGTGGATGGGACTGTGCCCTCAGCGGCTGCCAGGTCGGATCGTGCCAGCTGAACCAGGGTGGAAGGAGAGAAGTAACATCTTATCTTTTAACAAAATATCCAACATTAGAAGCAAGATACATACATTTGAGAACCAATAATGAGAGATAAAGATGGTGACAAGAATGGGTCTCAATTGCCTTCTTTTCAGTTCTTCTGGGCAGTTCTCCCCAAAGCCAATCCCTACAAGATCTTCGAACATTTCCACTTGTCGGAGCTCTGCATGGAGGCTCAACTAGGGTAAATTTATTCTTCAGTAATTACGCCAAAATGATTTCCTTCGTCATCATTCTAAATTCAAGATGTATCGTATCAACAATGTACCGTATTCCAGTTTCCCAATCTACCTCCAATCAGACAAGGCGGGCCCTATGCTCTTTGGAAGACGGAGAGGCAACAAATCACCCACTCGCTTGAAGGTAAGCCATGAAGTAAACACGAGAAATGAAGGTCATCATTTCAGTTCGATTCCGTTGCTATGCAAATGAGATTCGTTTCGAGTGCAGGCAGTTATTATGCAATCAAGGTTAGTTATTAGTGATGTCGTTTCGGTAGTAGGCTCATATCTCGCTTCAAACTCATCGGAGAGCCATGGGAGAAGTGTCCCCCCACCTCCCATGCTCGGATTAACAAATTTAAATTTTCGTCATCTCTACGCAATTTTCACATTTTCGCTAATAACTCACTTCAAAATCATCGGAGAGCATTGGGAGAAGCACCAATCGACTTCCCATGCAAAGATTTACAAATTTGGTATTTCGTCATCATTACGTAATTTTCACATTCTCGGCCATATCTCGCTTCAAAATCATCGCCTGAGACCAATTCCAGTGTCAATCGAACCCTTTCGGCGAGCTTTACAAAATGGTCAAAAAATTTCGTCATCATTTCGCAACATTTCGTCATCCTTACTTAATATGTCGTTTTTCGCAAGGATGACGAAATGTTGCGAAGTGATGGCGAAATTTCTTGACCATTTTGTAAAGCTCGCCGAGGGGGTTCGATTGATATTGAAATTGGCCTCAGGCGATGAGTTTGAAGCGAGTTATGAGCGAAAATGTGAAAATTACGTAGTGATGACGAAATCTCAATTTTGTTAATCCTAGCATGGGAGGTGGGGGGACACTTCTCCCAAGGCTCTCCGATGAGTTTGAAGCGAGATATGAGCCTACTACCGAAACGACATCACTAATAGTTATCACTATCATTTGTAAGCAGAATATGATGACATTGGAGTGGGATTAGTGTCTGAGAAGGGAAGATATTGTCAGATGGAATTCCCTTGTTTACAGAAGGAAGACGAGATTGATGAGCACGGTGCCCTCGCCCTCTTCTCCATAAACAGCACTCGGATAGTGAGCACGGTAGACACGCTGGTGATGAGAAGTCTGAGAAGACTCGGAGGTTCTCGCATCCAGTCCAAAATCATCCCCTTCACTGTGAGTATTTCTATAAGTACTATCTCCCACTTGGAGTGACCATTCAGTCTCTTTCTCATTAACCATGACCATACGTCCACTTAGAGACTAGTCTATCAGATTACTTTTCATCATCTATTTTCTCCTTCTCATCATCTCCTTTCAGCTGACAAAGGAGGAACGAGAGGCTTTCTTCCTTCCCGATATGGACACTGAGGCTGGACTCTTGTGGACCAGATTCCAGAGAGAGGCCATTGGATCAAAGGCCAAACAGAGGGCTGCTGAGAAATGCAGATATCAGGAGGAGTATCATGGAAGAATGAGAAGAGACGTCGTGGAGGAGGAGTATGAGGAAGAGGAGGAGGAGGATCAATTCTAGGAGAAGACCTCCAAGTCTAATCCCCTCCCCCATCTCCAATCCCCCTCCCCCCCCCCCATTTCCTCTCCCCTCTCCCGTCTGATCTTCATCTTTTCATCCACTCTATATGCAGTAACCCGCTAATTGTATATACTATTACGGCAGTTATCTAAGTCCACTCACAGTCGCCATCCTGATTATCGATTATTCGGTCCACACTCGATTGGGTGTGTTGTCCCCCCCACCCCATTTCCCGGTCTTCTCCCGATCTCACTCCGTACTCAGTATGCCAATCCCAAATCTAGTCTTGTCTTCCCTGACATTTATTACTCCTCTTTTTAATTACCGTAACCCGATGTCTCCTCCCCAATTTCTTTTCCCCATCTAAGATCATTGAGGGCCTATTCCATCGTACCTATTCCATACATTCAGGCTAGTTCTCGAGGACTTTTGGCTCTCGTCTCAATTCTACCTATCAATTCCAATCCGTCATGTGGTAGTTCCGTGTCTTTTTGCCTCGAGTCATAGCACATTTTTATTTGATCCGATTTGTAACCCCATCGAAGAATGACTTTATCTCTTGTGTGTGAGAGTGGATACCATTTGAATGTTTTTTTAAAGGAAATAAAGTTTTCGGATCAACCCCTCCCCTCCTCTCTCTTCCAACTCTCCCCTCCCTCTCCTCCCCATCTCTGATTGGTTCCCTTTGTTAGATATTCTTATCCCAAAGTTCAGGAAATCGTCCAATCAACATCGACTACACTAGGATAATCAAGCCTCGAGGGCAGTCAACCAGAGGTGATGGAAGGGTAATTTCAACAAGCACTTTATCCATTTTCATTCTCGTCTCTGGTAATTCTCTCTCTAATCACTCCTTCTTCTTCTTCTGCTTGATATTCCTTCCCTCTAAGCGGACGATGGCTCGGAGGTACTCACTGCCTGCATCATGCCGCCTCCCCTCACTTGCTGCAATCACATATATTGACATGATATTGTATCCTACTGTATTCTACAGTAACCTCAACACCATGTGCTTACGGTATTGAATCAAAAGTATAATCCAAGTCACTGTGCTCAATCATGGGTCTTGATCTATCCGTGGTACGGTACTCTATCGATTCTCATGAGAAGGAAGAGGAAGAGAACACGCAGGAGCATCCAGATAAGCCACCAGGAGAACCAGAACCAGCACAAGAAGCCAGTTAAGCACATGTAGCTCCATCCACCGATTCCATCCCAAACTGCAAACTGAATCATCATTACCAATATCTCTGTTTTCAAACATATTGTTATCTATACTAATCGAATCTAGAAACTACAGTAACCAACAGTACCACAAACTTCAACAAGGTCTGCCTACAGACCCCTAAAAGCTACAGTACTCTACAATACCATAACCCGCACCAATCAACTCACACCATGACATGACGAAAATGACGAACCAGAAGGCGTACCAAAGCATGATGATACACTGAAAAAGAAAGAACGGTATAGAGAGGGTACGATATATTCATGTAGCTATAGATGATACTGTATGTAGGCTTTCGATTGATGTTAAGAGTCGATTCACAGTTTCAAAGTGATTAACCGATCTATTCGCATCATCAAACGAGAGTAGTACAGTACCCTACAGTACTCTACCGTAACCTCTCAACTCCATCCCCTACAGTAACCCTCCTCTACCTGGCAGATAAGGGCGATGAAGATGTGTCCCCGTTGGTTCTTCACAACTCCCGACGCGAGGAAGCACATGACCAGCGACGTCACGATGAACATACAGAAGTATGCAATCTGACAATCAACGGATCCATCATTTGCCGGCTCTCCATCGCTAACTGACAACCCTATCCCGATAAATAAGCACCTGGTGCCTAATTGTAAAACAAACGGACTACAGCACCCCTGACATTACAGCTATTGGGCTCATTTCCCGGATGATTGCCAAGTGGCTTGAGTAGATACCGTACTCGATGATAGAAAAAGGACCATGAGTAGACCAGACTGAGGAAGTTGCCGAAGGCGTCCAGTGCGAAGAGAATCGAGAGAATACGGGCGACTGCCTGAGATAGAAGATGACGTCATCAGGAGATCGAAGATGACGTCACTCACATCATCTTTGACGCCAGGGATAATCGAGGTTTTGGGTGGCGCCCTTGCCGTTCCCTCGAACTTGAGGACGTACATCCTAAGTGGAAGAGAGATCGTATCTATTACCGTACCCTCCCTGCCATCGATCGATTACCTGCTTTGTCGCTGATGGAGAGAGAGGGGGAGAAGTAACCGCCTGCTGAGGAGTTCGGAAAGCGGAATGAAGAGGAGAGAAGAGATTGAATCGAGTCATGATTTGACTAGATTAGGTAATAGAGGACAATAGGACAAAGAGACGAGAGAGGAACAAAGGGTTTCTCCATTCATCTTCGCATAGTTTACAAGTTCGTGAGTATGGTAATGGGATCTTTTACATGTGGCCAGCGAATATACGATCTCCCTCCCCTCGCTGACTCGTCTTCCCCTCACTTCCGTCTAAGAATAAAAGAATAACTTATTCGAAGAGAAGAAACCGAGCAGAAAGAACCCTCCTCCATATTCCCCTCATCATTAGTTGCACCTCGTAGTTGTATTATAGGGTTTCCAAACGGTATCTAAGTCAACATACCACTGGAGATACTGTTTCACCTCACTATTGCAATTGAGAATTGAAATATTCACGTTTATTGATCTAGTGGCGTTATTGGTACTTGGATAACTCTTTTGCTGATGTCGCAGCGAAAGCAGATTTGGTAACCCAGATCGTACCAAATTGGTATTATCGATATGGTTTTGTCTTAACGCGAAATCTCATATTTGGTGGACTTTTTATCTGTACGAAATGGCGAAAAGAAAATGAAGTTTTGATTGAAGAGCTCCTGTTTCTCCCAATGAATCATTCCTAGCATCACTACTTAGAATCTCGTTTTCTTTCGAATATTTTATTCGCGCATTAATGACACTCGAGAGAAGGAAACGAAAAGAGAATGGAAAGGAATACGAGTGAATCAAGCATCTCTCGCAATAGCATCCATAAGAGTCATCGATGTTAGAGAGAGTTGATTGAGTTTGTACTGGAGTTGAGCTGCCTCCATCAATTGTTCCTTCATCTCCTCATTAGCCACCAACTGAGAATAGAAAATTTTTAATTGATCTATCAATATAAATTGAAATAATTGCATAAATAAAACTCGCAGCTCTTCCAATCACTCTCTTATCTCTTCTACACTGATGGATCATATCGACTCCGTGTGCGGCTTCGACAACAGTCTTCCACTTCTGAGTCACCATTTCAATCTAAAAGTAAAGTCAGAATACTCAAATGATATAGGTGAGACAAGATACCTCATCTCTAGTCTGAGACAAGGGAGGAATGCCTATTATAAGCTTTGTCTGCTCCTTTGCCAGTCTATCGATTTGAGAGATCTGGAGATCAATGAGTTCCTTTACTTCCCGCTTACACTTCTCATATGCTTCAGCCTGATAATATTAATATTATAATCATTCTCAAATACCAATGTCTAGTAACTCACAATGATGTTCTGCTTGGCTCTCTGTCGAGTTTGGAAGGATATTCCTTTAGTAGGAATGGAGAGAAGAGTGGAGTGGGAACGAGGAAAGAAACGGGGAGAAGGAGTTATCTGAAATTACATTGATTAGCATAGCATTGATTTTATTGTTTCGACGAAGAAAACAAACTCACTTCTCGAACGAAATTGAACTGTTCGGCCAAAAACTGGGCAGCATCTTTGGATATTTGAGTGCCTTCTACAGTGGAAGGCGTCGCGTGGTCAAGATTAGACACGATATAAGCAGTGACAGTCTGATCAAGAGAAGTGGATTCGGACATTGAGTAGAAGAATTGGGATAAGTGTGATTATGTATGGAAGATGAGAGTTTATAAGGGAGAAAGATGGAAGGGATCTTCCGATCATGATCGGATGCCTGTTCAATGACGAGGAGAATTGATGAGAACGGAAGGCATTTGGGGCCAATCAGAACAGTTTCCATCCTGGAATTAAAATAATTGATCATACAACTCCCTCTGCGCCTCACCTACGGACGTCTCGTATGGGTTCTCTGACTACGATAGATACTGCTCTCCCATCGACCTATTCGACCCTTCCCGATGGGGCCGTCTTTGTCATCGAAGGTCGTTGGGTGGTACTCGAATAGTTGACTAGTAGTTGACTGAGAAGTGATTATCGATTTTGGAGGTAGATCATCTCTCATCCTTCACTTACCACTTCCATTACTCTGCAGTTTACTCCACACACTGGTCGTCCCTTCTCCCTTTGTCCCTCCACTCTTCGTCTCTCCATTATTCAAATTCGCCAATTTCTCAGCAGTGCTTCTAACTTTAACATTTATCCTCCGGACCGGTCTCTGATCCCGCCTGGAAATAGCAGGAGTACGGTAACCCAAAAAAGGAGTAAGGTACGGTATCGGAACGGAGAAGAGTGAGAGGACACTGCAAGCACGTCCCCTGTTGAATCCCGTTTATCAACTCAAACCGAATCTCATTAATAATTACTCAGTGAATCGGAATGAAACGAGTGGAGTCTCAACTCACATGGAATTTGGTTCGTAGCTTACTTGTTATTGAGACAGTTTGTAGTCCTTTAAGGATACCAACACGAAATTTCTGATTATTATGACGAAATGATCAAATTCGACCAATGATTGAGTGAAGTGAAGAGAGACGTTTGACCATTCCCAAATCAAACATGACTTCAATCACGGGTTTGAACAGACCCATAGAATATTACTAGATAGGAATAAATTTTATGATTATTGAAACCTTGGATACATCGTTGAAAGCCCTTCTCCTATTTTATTCCTTTCTTCGACTGACGTGGGAATTCAAGGGTGCTTCTCTCATCTCATTCAATGTCCTATTTCCTTCCGAATATCTCGTTTTATGTGCGTAAATGCAACACGAACTCTGCTGAATTCCTTCGACTCTTCGACTTGGCTGTCATTTCCTTTCTTTTTGCTATTCATTTGAGAGAGGAATGGACACTGATCAGACTCTATTTGAAAAGAGAAAAAGGAACCAATTATCCAAGATTTTTGCAGCAATAAAAATACAGACAACCATTGATCCGGATAATTTCTCGGGATGTCTCAGTAAAACATCACTACTTGTTGCTGATCAAATCTCATAAAATGTAGCCTATTCACTGCAGTAAACGGAAGTCTGCTCCCTTCCATGTGATATCGGATATCATTTTGTAGCTACCGTCATTTTTCAATAAACTTTCCTCCGAGAAGTGGAAGAGGTCGATCTTCTTCATTCCTTCATTCCTTCATTCATTCATTCATTCATTCATTATAGCCAATATTGTAGCCAATATCATCAAAACATCAGCAAACCTTTCGTCTTTTTTGACTAGAAGGGATGAACTATGATGAATAATGAACAGTGAATGAATCGACTGATTATCTGGCACAAAGGCTTACATTTTCTTTCTGTTCTAAATTCAATGCTCTGAACAGATCAATTTTCAGTGCCTTGGACAGTATATCTTTCGCTTCATAAATGCGGTAGGATCTATTGATTCTCATGTCGTCTGCAGTCGAATAATGGATACAAAAATGAACAAGAGAACCCTCTAAAATGTCTTTGTTCGTGAATTCTGTCTACAGAATGAGAGTGGCCATCCATGATTCCGGGGTTTAATATGAAATGATGAATACTAAACCAATTGAGAAGAGACCAAACATCTACATGCCAACTAATCCATCATACAATTTCGTATTCAACCTCCGTCATAGTTGTCTCACTTCCAATTCTCGGTAAATCGCCCCAATTTTACTTTCATACGTAGAAGAAGTAGGGTGATCTGTTGAGGAAACAGGAATGAGGGCATCGAATCCTTTCGATGTATGCTGTAAGACATTCTTTCACTGGTAAAGCACTTTTCAATTTTACTCCATGTAATCCCAATTACTTCCACATTCAGCGACAGTGCTCCAAGACCGTTGCCGTTCTTTCCATAAATTGTCAGTCCTCGATTACCTTAGTTCAATCGATATTTCCCTCCGCGACTTCTCTGATTATCTATCGTCTCTCTATTCCTCCATGTCTCTTATCCGCTGTTTCTGACTCTTGCCCCTTCCAAACTCCGCCCCTAAATCTCCCCTGGGGGAGAAGGATCATTCGTCCTTGCTTCACCTCACAAGGATCACCATGTCCTCGTCTCTCTTCATCTTCCTTCTTCTCATTTCTCCTTCCTTCTCATACTATCATTGCTGGAATGATGATGAGCAAGAAAAGGAGTTCATCGATGACTCTCCTCTAACCAAGATAGTAATGTAGGCAATTATTTGTCACTGTGTAGATCACTGCAGGTTACAGTAGCCTCTCGACTTACTGTATTCATTTAAGCTCGGAAGGATTGATTCGGAAACCGGAGATAGGCCATCCCAGAGTGACATGCATGGCTCGCAATGGCACAGATCCAGTGGGAGTGATGAGAGAGAAGGAATGCTTTGCCAAACCCCAGGTTTGATCAGTTAACAATACTATCCATCCCCTAGTAGAGAAGTGATGGAGACTACGATATTCTCACTGGGGAGGGGGTATTCAATGAATACTGTTCATAGAATGAAAAGCAAGTAGATAGGAAATTGGCGTATATCCTGCTTCTTCTCTGACAGAGTAGATATCGTGTCAAAGGGAGAGAGACAGGTAGAGCTATTTACTCTTTCTTCTCTCGGAAGAGTGGAATAGAGAGAATTCGGAGTCTCCCCTAGGATTTCAAGTTGGAATCTGTAAAATTATAAGTTGGAATCAATCAAAAGACCAATTTCATGCAAATAGATACGTTCTTCTTCAGCATCAAATGTACTCTGGTGGCTGCTTTGCCCTATGGGATGAAGAAGGATACCTGTATTAGAACTGCGTCTATCAGCAAGATGTCAGTGATACGGTAGACAAGTACTGTACTTGACAATAAATACAGTAGTGTAGTAATGATGGATGGGTACGTTAATTGAGTGTAGAATAATAAATGGATCTTGTTGAGCACGCCTTCAACCACGAGAGCTGCCAGAAGAATAAGTGTGAGAGATCGAGGGATATCAAGGGAGTCAATCTACATTATTGCTGCTGCTATGGAGAGAGATGCAATGAGCATCCCACAACCACCAAGTAGTTATTCCCCAAGATGGAGCGTCTCCCCCCCTCTCCTTCTCCATCTCGACTACCCTTCATGATCTCCTATGTCAATTATCGATCATTCATTCCCTCCCTCGATCTCTCTATCTTCCCTCCTGTGATGACTGGGTCTTTGACCCCCACCCCCTCCCTCTCTCTTCAATGAGTGAGAATGGTCATTGATCCGTCCGTCCTCTCCACTAATCACTATCGATTTCCCGTATGTACCGATAAATATGCAGTGTTATTTCAAGTTTTTCATTTTTCTGTCATCGTAAGGTCGAGAGCCGAAATTGTAGTGATAACGGCAACTGCCAGATTAGGAATGGACTACAAATAAGAAGAGGAGGGAGAGAAATGGATGAGAGAGAGATCTCATGACCATCCATAGGGTGGCTATTATGGGATGGTGTTACTCGTTTGATCTCAATCCATCGAGATTTCGGCACTCATTACATACCTTGGCGATCTTCTCATGCACGAGGAAATATTTATCCCATCCTACGGGCACTAAGTTACTAAACGAATTGTTTGGCCAGATATCGGTAGATGGATAATTACTGAGAAAGAGAGGGAGAGGACCTCGCTAATGAATGAGTCGTGAATTTCCAACCAATGAGACAGACACTCACTGTCAGTTGTTTCTGTTTTCACAATGCTGGCGATAAGTTCCATATTTGGTGCGTGTCTCTTTCCCTATGGATGAATGAATTTCTTGCTGATCTATCCTACTATGAGAAAGATGAGAAGAGAAGAAGAGAAGAGAGATTATTCCATCCAATTAATATTTTCTTTTGTTTGTTTCTTCGTAAAAACAATCACATTTTGATTGAGAAACATTATTTATTTATTCATCTTGTCTACGGGGTCTGAGATAGAGAAAAGGAAGGGCAGAAGCATGGCCATCGAACTCTCAAGTGGAAGGAGTATTCATTGTGTAACTAGTCCATCCCTTACATACAATTTCTACAGAAAGACCATGAATATCTCATTCCATCTATGGATATTCTCTCTTCTTCATACGATCTCTCGTCGAATTCGCCATCTTAAAAGGAATAAAGATTTTAAAAAAAGATAGAAAGAGTTTAATTCATCTCACGGGATCACTACGTGAGTTGTCACTTCTAGTAGATCGAGAGGAGACTGAACCACTGTAAATCATTCAATCCATAATCATCGATCTCCTTTCTTGATCTACCTCTGACTCTTCGTAGAACGAGACTTGATAGAGGAAGCAGTGGCACGAGAAGACCGACCACTCTTGCCATTGCGAGACTTTCTCAATCAGATACCATTGACATCACCCCTCCCCCTACCCCTCCCCCTACCCCTCCCCTCCCCCTCCCCCTTCCTCTCCCCTTACCCTCTAGATCCCCCTCCTTCTCCCCTTACCCTCTCCCTCCTCCCTCTCTCTCACCTTCTCGTTTCGTAGCCAACGATCTTATTGATTATTTTCAGTTCCCCCTGTAGTCATAGATGGTTACTGTATCTATCTCCTCCCTCCATTGATCTACCTTCGATCCAAGAATGAATGAATATTCACGATGATATTTCTCCTCAACAATGACTCTGCATTGCGTGAGTTTGACGATGTAGAGACAAGCTAGAGAAAGAAGGACGAAGTTAGTCAGAATGACCATTGACTCCAAGAGACGGAGACTGGAATCAATCGATAGAATGGAATTACGGTAGGAGGACTCACGAAGCAGGAATGAAGCATTTAGTATCATGGAAGATGTGATTATAGTGCTTGTAGATGTAAAAGATCGTGCCAAGAGTTGTACCGAGCAGATCAAAAGCCACCATTATGAAGGGGAAGTAGGTCAATTCAACGATGTAGTATAGTAATCCTCAAGATATCAATCGATAAGTGAAGGAATGAATGGAGACGAAGACAAACCAGTGAGAGAAATGAAGACGATGAAGAGTCTCATTACTGGTTGAAATCCAGTAGTTCGAGCCATGATATTAACCTGAGATGGAATAGACAAATGAGAGAAAAAATGAGAATGGAGAGACTGGCTGGCACTGAGCCAAATGTCCTCCCCTTCTACATAGAGAAGGAATCACTCACGAAATTGGAGGTTTCATTTTGATCGGGGAGGCACAACTGATGGGTCTTCACGGGAAAATCATGAGGGAGATTAGGGAAATCGAGGATACTGAATCATCCATTGGATACTGCAATCGGACGAGATTGATCTACCTTCCATGTCTCTCGTCTTCCATTATCATCAGAATGTTATGGACAAGGAAGGAACATGTGAGACCCACGAGAAGAATCATTTGGAAGAAGAATGCAATCTAAGAAAGGAAGATTAGAGAGAGAAAGAGTAATGGAAGAGAAATAACTCACGGTTCGAGGAGTTGAACACATTGTGACCACTCGTGAAATGGAAAATAGACACGAATGAATGAAATTCCCTCTCTTCCAGTCATTCTTTACTCATTATCCTAAATCACATTTGTATGCTAAAACGTTTCAATTTGCATAGAAAGTTGAGGGTGTTTCATCCATCCAAAACGAGAAGCGAGAGAGAGAACTTGATTGATAATGTGGATCTCAGTGGTTTCTTACCATCCGATAGATGGTCTGATGGATAGAACATGGCATTATCAATTCGAACCCGTCGTTCACAGGAGAAAAGAAGGTTTGATCTTTGATATCATTTCTCTTCTTACTACTGATTCATTAAGTAAAGAAACGAGTGAAGAAGATTTGATTCCAATCATGGGCTCAATGAACAGGGAATGAAGGATCTCGATGAGGTTACTCCCGCTCTCCGCTCCCCCCCCCTAATGTTTTCACTAATATCTTCGACGATAAATTGTTCCAATGTGCAATAATCCGATATTTTGTAGATAAGATGGCGTGATAATGATTGACCAAGTCATCGTGTTTATCAAAGGGAGAAGGGAATCACTCGGAATTAGCACTAGATGTAGATTCAAGTGTTCATAAACCGAGAGAATCAGAGTGGGGAAGGAAGGGAGAAGGGACATAACGAGAAAGAGATCAAAATATAAACGAAGGGCATCAAAATACAAAAATGCGGGATAAGTTAATGGAGGGGGGGATAGATAGATGATCTACCTAGAGGATGGGAGGGGCTAACCGTGGATGAAAGATGGGAAAGGGGAGAAGAGGGGGTATGAGTTTGTGGTCTGAGAAGAGTCCTGAAAGGGGTGACAGATAGAAGGGAGGGGGGGGGGAGGGGGAAGGGAGGGGGGAAGGGGGAGAGTCACACGATACATCAGAGGGAACACTCGGGTGACGATTCCTACTCATATGAAATGAGATGAGTTACCTCCTGAATACAGGCGAGTAATGCACTCTCGAGGGGAGAAAACATGAACAAATAGATCAATACAAAATACGATACATGAACCGATAAAACGGGATTTATAGTAAGAATGCGAGAAAGAGGAAGGCTATCAATTGACTAGTCCCGATTTAGAAATAAAGGAAGGGAAGCCTCGTGTTAATAGACCAAAGCATACGCAGAGATTATCGTAGAGGGGATACTGTTGTTAGCTATAGGGTATGGATAGAGTAACCGAGACGAGGGAAGGAAGTACAACGGAGGAGTAGGACAACTGGGAGGGAAGGAAGGGAAGAAAGGCTATGTATTAACATTATTAGATGGAGTAAAGAAATTGTGACTGAAAAGGGAATTAAACCATGAGAGAAGAGATTAATCAAGAGAAAAAGAAACAAACAACGGATTAGAGATAACCATCTAAAATCATCTGGGCGATTTGACGGGGAGAAGGGAGAGGGGAGAGGGAGAAGGGAGGGGGGGGGGGGAGAGGGAGAGGAGAGGGGGGGAGGGGGGATCATTCTGTAACTCGGTTCAGGAGCGGTGGTGAGGTATGGATGAAGTGGGTGAAATGGCTCATGCATGCAGAGGGAAGAGAGAGGTAGAGTGAAAGGAAGGAATCTATCCATTGGCAGGGGGTGCACTATTGAGATAGAGAGAGAGAGAGTCATTATATTGATAGATAGCTGGCTAGATAGATACAGTACTTGGTGGAAACCGTCTTCAACAGAGGAGTGGAGGTAGGAAACTATGAGATTTCACGAGTGTAGAACCGAATCGGAGGAGATCAATCGACTGAGTGACGAGTGATCTACCAATCGATCAGGATTGGGGTTGAGGTAGAGCTAGAATAAACAAATGGATACATTGTGCAAGATTGGTGCTTGAATAGTTGAAGAAACGACTAGACAGAATACTAAGATGAGACAGATAAAAGAGTGGGGAGGAAGATACAAGGGGTGAGGGGAAGGAAGTGCAGAATTGAACCACTACGACGATGTAAACTATTGCTCCTGGCAGTTTAGAATAGATACGGAGATGGGAAGAAGGGAGAGGGTCGGGGTTAGTTGAGTAGGGAAAATGAAACAATCACGGAGTAGGGGGAAGGATACGGTAGAGAAATCTAAGAAGTCTACAAAATGAGAGATTAAAAGAGAAAAATAAACAAATAAACAAGGGAACTATGCTACATGGACCAAATGGAGGGAAGGCAGTGGGAGGGATGGTCGATCAGATTGAGGAGGGATGGAGGGATGAGAAGAAAGACTCCATCAATCAGTCTTGAAGAACTCTCGAGGGAGAGGTTCTGCCTCCTCGGTCTTCACTGTCCCCATGAAGAGAGTGATCGAATGATCCGAGATGGTATGGAGAAGACTGAGGGCCTGAGGGAGAATCTCCTGGAACCTCCTCGCATCCTCTCCATACAGTGACTCCAGGTATCTGCGATGATAATAAATTAGGGCATTGTAAGTGAGTGGGGATAAGGTAGATGGAGGAATGAGGAGGGGGTACAGTACCTGTAGAGGAGGGAGGAGTAGTCTCGATTGTGCTTCTCGATGAGGATTCGATCATTGGGATTGTTCACGTTTTCCCTTTGGGAAAAGAGAACAATGAGCATGATGAGGTTTATGGCCAACTCGTTCTTGCGGAGATCCTCGTGAAGAGAAGCGACGAATCTGAAAAAGATCAAAGATCATCTACCGTATCACGTACCCATCCATGGATACTGTAGTATCTCCCATAACTAGTCTTCATTGAATCCAAAGTACTCACGCCATGAATCGGGTCTTTTGTATATCTTTAACGTCCATATTGAGTTTGTCGAACATGGAGAAGGGGACATTGTACTGGGAGGGAACGACGGGAGTCTTCCAGGAATTGGATGAAGAATCGAAGCGAGTGACGCCTCTCACAGTCAACATCTCTACCATTCCTCCCTTTAGAAGGGCGAATTTACCCTCGTTAGACAATTCGTTGAAGGCAGGCAACTGAAATGAAGGAAGGATTAGAAATGGGAGTATAAGGAATAATGGAATGCGCCTGGAATGAGAAACCAACGTGTGATACGCAGTGTCAATGAAAATCATTCACTCGAAATTCAACCCATTCCCATCTCTAAATGTGATATGATATGAATGGTATCTGACCTTCTTGCTCATCTTGACGAGTCTCCTCATTGTGATATCCATGATATTCATGATATCAGTGGGAGTCTTATCATTCTTCATGAACGATTCCCTTTGCTTCCCTCCATCCAATGGATCATTCATTCCAATGAATGCCTCTCGCACCTGCAATTCTCATTAAAAGTTTTTATTCAAAAATTTGGTTCCAGCTTTTTGGACAATAGTAATTCTGAAATTTATGAATAAAATCAACGTAGTAGATATTGACTATGCAAAGGACGATCAACGAAATAATATCGTGATAAGTAAAATGGTAACAAATAACAATATCCAGTAGTCATTGCACAATTTTCTTCTAGAGACAAATTGCATCACAGATCAACTCACATTATCAAGGGCCCTCAACTCGGCTGTGTTCAGTTGGAAGCTCAGCTTGTCTCCCTGAGGGATCTCCTCCTACAATATTTATCCATTACTTTTCAATAATCAGCCAAGAGATCAAAGATCATCCCCTCCCCCTCCCTCTTTCTCATCTATCTCTTACATCCTTCTTGACGATGGAGAATAGTGCAGACAGATCGGGTGATCGATCCATCTCTTCGTTGATCGAGGATTCCATGAAATTCTTGATGATCTCTCTCTGATCCAACTCGTGCTTGACTCCTGTCAGTCTAGTCAGATCCGCCAGTCCATTCATTCCTCCTGCAATCATCAATCAGTCAATCATCCATTCCCATCCATTCCAAAGGGTAATTCACTCACCATTGAAGGGGGATCCCATATTCATTGAGGGGGAGAAGACGTTGGGCTTGTAATCGGGACTTCCCTGGTCTCCATTCATTCCAAGAGGGGACCCAGCCACCGAAGAGGCAGCCATTTGCATGAGAGACTGATACTCGTTGATAGACATCATCACCTGCAATGATCAATCCCCATCCATAGTCACTTAGTGGGAGAAGGAGGACGGGAAATGAATGGAGATGGATACTAATCCTTTAACTACCAAATCCAGTGAATAGTAAAATATCCAAAGGCACTGGACTCCAGAGATCACCTAGTTGAGTGATATTTAGCTCTGTATGAGAATAATATAGGACGGAAAACAACAACACGTGAATGGAAGAGGGGGGGGAGGGGAGAGGGAGGGGGAATGTCTCACGAGTTGTCTCCTTCCCTCTCCACTCTCCACTCTCATCAACATCAACAATATCTAGTAACGTACACTTCCATTGCGTGGGTCGATAATAGGTCCTCTATTGGCTGCAGCCTGAGAGAGACCTGCAGCCTGCAGCATCGACTGGGGGGAACGCAGAGACTGAGCAGCCAGTCGCTGGGCCAGCTCTCGTTGGAGGAGAGCCGAGTCGTACTGTAATGGGGACACATTAGATTACGGTATCCACATTAATTCATTACACCCTTCAAATTATCGTTTCTATTCTCATTGACAAAACGCTTACTATCGCGAGATCTTCTAGACTCTGGGTTTACTTAAATAGGTTTCAAAATAAATAGTTCATAAATTTCGAAAAAAATGGATGTACATTTATTCACCAGAACCAATTGTTTCTGTGTGATATGGCTAGATGTCCATGATGGGACTAGATGGATAGCGTACCCCATCAGTGGAGGAATGGCCTCCCAGACCCCCTAGGGGACCTCCTCGAGATGCCCCAGGGGGAGAATCAGAATTAGAGGAGTCTGTGGGAGAGAGCATAGAGAAGGCAGAAGCTGATGGAGGAGAGACGATCGGAGCCCCCATCGAGAGACCATGACGGGACGGAGGAGAGTGCAACTGCAGAGGGTTACGGTAGGAGAGGAGAGGAGAGGAGAGGGGAGGGATACGGTAGGAGTACGGTAGGATGAAAGAGAAAGAGAGAGAGAGAGAGAGAAAGAGAGAGAGAAAGAGAGAGAGTAATGGGGGATGCTCACCTGCATGGAGTGTGAGGTGAGGACACTGACAGGAGAGGAGAGACTCTTCATGGAAGGATCATTTGGATTCTGGAAGTGAAACTGTGATGGGAGGGGTTAGATGGGGGGAGGGTGAGAGTCTCACCGCTCTAGTGTGGTCCCTTACTCTCTGTTGGTTGGCCATGTTGTTGAGACGAGAGTTCTTCCTGCAGACACATCTGATTAGAGACGAGCCATACAAGGCAATCCATCCCCCTTCCCCCCCCCCCCCCCCCCCTCTACCCCCTATGAGAGATCAAAGATCAAGATAGACTCTCACCTCCTCCTGAGTTGTTCCTCATTGAGTATCCACTCCTTCTTCATTCCGACAGAGAAGCACTTCCTCAGTCTGCACTTCTGGCAGAATCGACGAGAGACAGAGTTGATGTCGCAATCCTCCGAGTACGGGCACTTGAACTCCTGAATCGACTGCTCCATTGCTTAAGGATGACCCAATCCCCTCCCCCCTCCCCCTCCTCTCTATCTAATGGTATTGGATGTTTCTCTCTCACCTTAGGTCTGAGTGCATTCCTTCTGAAGAATGCCTTGCAACTCTCACAAGTGATTACGTTGAAGTTGTAGCCCGTCGCGTGATCTCCACACACTCGACATGTCTTCTGACGACGACGACCATCCTGAATCAGGGACTGAATTAGATACCATACCCCCTCCCCTCCTCCTCCACCTCTTACTCCCCTTCCCCTTATATGTTCAATGAATGCACAGTTTCCCTCCTCCTCCCTTACCCCCTAATCACCTTACCCTCAAGTCAGAATCAGAGTCAGAATCGGTGTCCATATCGGCAAGGGTGGTAGTATCCTCGGGTGTGATGCTAGCATGATCCGGGATGGGGCCAACCCAATTAGACGTGGTCGATTGATTCGATGGTGGGGTATTGTCACCGTATGGCGCCATTAGCATGGGTGCGGGATTGGGGGGATCGGGTAGGATGTGAGCATACTCCTCCTCTGACGGCATGAGAGGGGAATAGGGAGGCATCAAAGCATCGAAGGGGGGAGACATCTCCAACTCATCCAGTGACATGGGATAGGAAGAGTAGACTGGAGGCACAGAAGGACAGAAGGGATGCATCCGACTGTGGAATGGTGACGCCACTTCGATCTCGTCGAGGGACATTATTGCATAGTCGTCGCCTTGTTCCATGGCGTAGGGGTCTGGAGTCATGGGTAGTTCTCCATGGGGTGGGAAGGAAGAGGAATGATCAAGATATGGTGACATTTCACCCAAGTAACTATCGTAC
>BTSX01000006.1:12170835-12237780 GCA_036245825.1 Pristionchus entomophagus | reverse complement strand
GTTAACACAAACGGGATTTACTCATGATCTATCAACGATACCAGTTTATGAAATGTGAGAGTGAAAGAGGGAAGCAACTCCAACTGCTTAGAGGAGAAGGAGCAAATCACAATGACTATGGGTAAAATACATTTGGATGAATCTAATCAACTAAAATTCCACTTTGATATTGAAGAAACACCGTAAAGAGGACATCCAGGCACATACACATATACAAGATTAATAAATAATCTATAAATAGATGAAAATAAACAATTGTAAGTTTCTAAAACTTTTTGACATTCAAAGACTATTGAGTGGAAATGGAAGGAAACTTGTTCGGGAAGCGAATCATTTCCTACAGTGAAGGTATCAGGAAGGAAAGTGCATCTACAGGGGATCAACAGAGGGGATGAACAGACTATTCAATCAGAATCGAACCAGTCAATGGATGGGGTAGTTCAAAAGGGGGATTGTAAGAGAGTTCTATCTATTGGGGAGGGAGTGCTCCAGTGGCTCTCTTACTGCTTGGTTTCCTCACTCCAGGAGGGGGCATGGCAGGGAGAAGAGGCATCTCTGGAGGGGGAGATCTCCCTCCATTAGATCCCCCTGATGAGTAGTAGAGTTGTTGACCAGATCGAGAATGACGACGGGCCATTGCATCCAATCTGAAGAGGAGAAGAGATGAGATGAGAAGGAAGATGAGAGGGAGTGTGAGTAGTATCCCTCAGCCTCATTACTGTATGATAAGGGACAAGGAGGATGAAGGAAGAGACTCACCCATACATTGGCTGTTGATAGTCCATATATAGAGGTGGTGCTTGATTGAGATAAGAGGATCGTTGAGTGGGTGTTCTTCCATGAGATCTGGATCTCATTCTCCTCTGAGGGTCCACTCTCACTGGTCCTTCTCCTCCTCTTCCATCTCTTCCTTCTCTACTCATACTCATTGCCACTCCTCTCTGCTCTCCTCCAGATCCAGAATCAAGGGGAGATCCAGAGTCAGGCATGAATCGATCACTTCGACGAGATCGAATCGATCGACGAGAATGAGATGAACCAAGAAGTTCGGAAGAGGGTGTCCTGCAATCAATCAACCATCACCATTAAGACGGGTCGGACAAGGAAATGCAGACTAAGAATGGTGATGCAAGACATTCTTGAATGGTTGCCCATTTCTGCATATCAATACCATCAATCGATATCCCCCCCCGTCCTCCTCACCTTCTGGTTGAATGGACAGCCGTCTGTATCTCAGCCTCGGAGGGTTCATCCCAATGGGAGTGCGACTCCAATCCCAGTGATCCCCTGTCATCGAGAGACGAAGTGGCAGACATATTCAGAGTGTCCGAACGGAGAGGACCCATTGAGGATGACGCCAATTGCTACAATCAGGGGACAATCATCACTGGCCATACATCGGAATGTCACCCTCCCCCAAAAACCACGGCGACTCACATCTCTGGCAGTCTGTAGTTCCTTCTTGAGTTCCTTTGTCTGATTGAAGTGTCTCGTCTCAAGATGGCCATAATCATTCCTCAGTCTCTTCAATTCGCTCTCCACATCTCTCAGCTTATCCACTGCCGATCTCTTCTCTTCCTCCAGTGACTTCAATTCAGACTGCACTCGAGTCACCTCCTCACTCAGCTTGTCGTTACGCTGAAATCTCCCCGTCACTTGTACAAATATGCATTTAAATTTTAAAAAAATTTGTAAACATGTGCTTCTGCGCTCAAAAAAAGTTAAAACCTTTTTTTAAAAATATTATAAACGAACAGTCTCGACTCCCTTGAGAATGGAAATGAGTGATGAATGGCTCTCATTGTGTCTATCGGTTGCTTCCTTCTTCTCCTTCTCCTTCTCCATCACACCCTTCTTCAACTTCTCTATCTCGATACTCAGACTGCTCCTCTCCTTCTCCAATCGGCATCTCTCACTCTTCTCACGATCACTACTCTCTCTGCAATAGAGACCATTGAAGGAGATATTTCACAGTTTAACAATATATCCCAATAGGCTGCTACTCCCCTCTTCGCTCATCATCTTCCCCCCCCCCCTCCCTCCCACCTCAGTGTTTCATTCTCCGATTCCAACTGGGCAGTTCTTGCTCTCAATTTGACCATCTCTCTGATGTTTCCACTAGAGGCACTTGTCGATTCGCGAGCGGGTAGATTCTGGAATGGATCAATCAATAAGTCTACCGTATGCCCTATCGTATCTTGCCAGATACCGTATCCCTCCTCACTCACCCTCTCACTTTCCTCCTCCTCTCCGTGACTCCATGATCCGTTGGCACTACTTCCTTCGCCCGTCTGTTTCTATTGAGAGGAAAGGGATCAATCGATGGAATCGAGATGAAGTACAAAGGGGGAAGGGAGAGAGGGAGAGAGAAAGACAAGCCATCAACCATATACTATTCATTGCATCATCACTAATTGACAAGAATTGGTAAGTTCCTGTAGAAACAGACGTTCGAAGCTGCCCAGTTTATCCGGAGAGGAGATAACACGACCATTTTCGTTTCAAGACCAAAAGCCAGATACGTTACAGTACGAAACTCTGGTCGTGGTGTCTGCCCAATGATAGCTGGACCCTAGTAAGCCATCTATGCTTTCTTCCCTTCACCATTAACCATCCCAATCAATAATTACGGTACCTCCTCAACATCTTTACTCCATGTATCATCTTCCCATCCATTCTCATTCTCTCCACTCTTCTCACTACTCTTCTCCACTCCATTCTTCTCCATATCCTCCATCAGTTTAGCCATCTCGGAAACCTGAAATTGCATTGTTACATCCAAACATAAATCTAAATAAGTTTTTCAACTCCCTTCACCACATGTATAATCTCTAACAAATTCTCATCCATTCTCACCTCAGATTCGAGTCTCTTCTTCTCTCCAATAATCTCTCTTTCTCTCTTTTCTGCTTCCTCTAATTCTCCTTCTACTTCAATGACTCTCTTCTTCAGTCTATCCATTTCTTCCTCCATTCCTTCACGTGTCTTACGCTCCTCTGAAATGGTTGTGTTAAAATATACGCGGGAATGAGCGTATTAAGAATATAAAAAAGTAAAAGCGCTCACTCTTCTCTTCCATCTTTGCCATCTCGACCTTCTCATTCATCTTCTCTCTCACTCCTCTCAATTCCTTCACTTCCTCTTCCTTCTTCCTCAATTCATTCTCTGCTCCACTCGCTCTCATCTCTGCATTAGCAATTACTTCTCTGCTCGATTCCACCTTTCGACTGCAATCATCCAATCATCATCCATCAATCAATGGCTCTACAGTACTCCTCCTTCCTCCATCTACCGTATCCCTCCACTCACTTGGCCTCATCTGCCTCAACCGTCTTCCTCTCCAGATCTCCCATTGCATGCTGCAGTTGCATCTCCAATTGACGGATCTGATGCGCCTGTAATTCCCAATCAATACTGGCCCATCTCTACCGTATCCCCCCCCCTTCCCCATCTCTACAGTACCTGGTTATCAGCCATCTCAGCCTTCTGTAGAATGGAGGGTTCGATTCTGGGTGTAGCTGCCTCTGCCTCCTTCACTGCCAGCTGAGCCTGGCAGGCCTTCAGGGCAGTAGACAGATTGTGTGCTGCACTGCAACATATCCATTGACCACTGAGAAATGAACTCCGCCAGAGATATTCAACACGGATATTAGACCATCCCAATCAGTGGCACACAAATAATGAATAATAATGGTTATGGCCATTTGGGCATCAACAGCTCCGAATAAATGAGATACGTACGCTCTATCGTATTCCATTCCGTCTCCTCCCTCACAGATGAGCTTGGATACCATCACAATCACCATCGCTCCCAACACCAGAGTCACGTTGATCCAGAGACCTGCAGTAGAATAGTCTATTTGTGATGACGAAGAGGAATATACTGCAGATGCATTGTAATTAAATTAATAATGAAATCAAGAGTATATAGTGTCTCGACTGACCAATCGATCCATCGGTCATCCCTCCAAACACGACAGGCAGGCCACTTCTGAGAGTGGAGGAGATGATACTCGACTGATAGTTGCACGTAGAGCCTCCTACTGTCTCCCTCGTTGTCCTCCCGAAGTTGGAATGATTGGGGAGAGGAGGAAGGTCAGCGAAGGGATCGATGGTAGTAGAAGGGGGAGAAGGATCGGAGGGAGGAGAGGGAGGAGAGGGGTCGGAGGGATGAGGCATCTCATAAGGAGAAGGAGTCGATGATGGAATGGGATCGAGAGGAGGAGGGGAAGAGGGGGAATCCGTGGTAGGAGGAGGGATGGAACCAGGAGGACACTCGTCCTTCCCATAGCAGTACTCCTGCAATCAAGACATTATCATCCAATGCTAATCCAACCCATTGCGTCCAACCCATTGCGCCTACAACAATTAAAGAGCAAACTGACAACTGGTTCTGTAGCAGCAGTCTTGGGTGGTTCGGTGACTTCAGCCGGGGGAGGGGATACCGTAGTCGAGACGGGGAGAGGGGGTAGATCATCGATCGGAGTGGGAAGGGGAGGGGTGGGAGGGATGGGAGGGGGAGTCGTCACTACGACTGGCTCTTCCACCACCACAGGCAGGGAAGTAGTCTCTTCCACTGGTGGGGATACGGTAGTCGTGGGTAGATCAACCACCGGCAGGGGGGTCTCAATGGTTGCAGCCACGGGTTCCTCTGCCGCAGCTGCGGCAGGAGCAATCGTTGGCGACGCATCGGCTGCATTCTCTGAAATGAGATTGATCAGTTACCTACAATTACTGACACAGTTCCCAACCCACATCGACTTAGTCTTCGGAATAAAAAATAAATTAAAGCCATTGTGAACTTAGCCATGCAAGCGTGTTAGTCATGCAAAGAGATAGGAGAGGAAATGATAGAAAGGGAGAGGAGAGGAGAGGGAGGAGAGGAGGGACTGGACTGCAGAAGGGACGAGACTTCACTTGGAGAGGGAGAAGATGGGAAGAAGGACACTCCACCACCAGCCACCCATGAGCATTCACTCACAATGCAGTCCATTCCAATTCAATCCAATCCATTCCAATCACTTACTAATGACTACTCCTTCCTCCTTCTCTTCAGTCACTTCCATCTGGGGAAGTCCATTGGGTCCTCTGATGATCCTTCTTGCCACTCGTCTCTTCTTCACCTCCCCACTACTCCCATTCTCATCACTACCTACCGTACCCACGGGAGAGACAGGGACAGGGGGGTACTGTAGAAGAAGGAAGAGGAGAAGGTGTCGCTGCTTCAGGAGAAGGAGTGATGGCTACTGGAGGGGGTACTGTAGTTGGTTGCTCCACTATGGGAGAAGGAGTGCTTAGCACCGGAGGGGGAGTCTCCACGAGGGGCTCAGCAGGGACTGGTTGAGATGAAGGGGGCGGAGTCACGGGAACCACTGGTACAGTAGCCAGAGTGGGCATCACGATGGGAGCCACTGGGGGTACTGTAAGGGTGGCAGGTGGTAGGGGCACAGGAGGAGACTCAATAGGGACGGGAGGGACCGCTGTCTTCCCTTCTCCCTCTGGGACTGCAGGAGGAGGGACAGTCGGTGTCTTCACTTCCAGAGTGGGGGAGGGAGGGGAAGGGGTGGGAACTGGCTGTGTTTGCACCGCAGGAGGAACGGAGACTGGGTCCTTGGTTATTGTGGGTTGAGGAGGGGGAGGGGGAGGGGGAGGGGGAGACACAGTCTTCATATCAATTGGAACCACGGGAATCTTGGGTTCCGGCGTGGTTGGAACAATGACTGGAAGAGGGACGGTGACTGGTACAATGGGAGGAACTGTTGCTACGGGGACTGGAGGAGTCGGAGGGACTGTGGGAGCAGTGACTGGCACTGTGGGAACAGGAGGAGGAGTGGCAGGGACAGGGGCCTTGACGGGGGTGGGAGGAGGGACAGTGGCAGGCTTGACGATGGGAGGAACGGAAGAAGCAGGATTGGAGATGGGGACGGATTGGGGAATCGGAGTGGGTACGGTAGGAGAGGGAGAAGCAATAGGAGGAGAGGGAGGGGGAGGAGAGGGTAGATCAGTGGACAGACGAGAGGAGGGCACTGAAGGAGACAAGAGCCACTCACTACAACTAGGGATTGATAAAACTATCGAGAGAAAAGAGTAGAATAAAATGTGAATGGAAATGTAGAGATACATGCATTAATCTAATTCTGGTAAAGTATCCACCTTCAATTGTTCCTTCGGCCAATTTCTTCATATCTTCCTCGATTAGTCGTTGCATCTCAGCCTCGATCTCCTATTGAATCGAGGATCGACATTGCACAAACAATATTTAGGATACAGTAGGATCATGCAAACTGACCTCTTCGGTCAGTTCTTTCTTCGGCTCATCTGTAGCAGGGTTAGCTTCCTGAACAAGACAAATATCAGTATTTGAGATAATATATTTATATAAATGACTATATTTTCAAACTAACCACATGAGGGACGGAGGAGAGCGGTACTTCATTCTTCACTTCCTCAATGGGTGGCACTGCAGTCACTGCTTCCACCTTCACTTCTTCCACTTTGGGTGTCTCTGGTGCAGAGTGACTGTGACCTGAAAGGGATAACATTATAACAAACTAACCGGAGAGTAATAAAATATTCGCCAAATGTAATATCTGCATACATATGAAATACAACCTTAAAATGGATAAAAATCCAAATGAAACAGACCGTGTCCATCAACTCCATCGTGAGAATGACCGTGACCGTGATCTGAACAAGGGAAGGCGTAAAAAGTGAATATCTATCAACATCAGTACCCTCAAGTGTTCTCGAGAACACTAAGTTGAAACCGTTCAGATGCTAAATTATCGGATGAACCGAAAGAAATGAATCAGTTATTTTTAAACAGAGAACCGACGTGTGAATCTTTAAATTATAATCAAATAAGTTGCAACCCGACTTCGAGTAAAAAAATGGTCTCACCATGAGCATGTCCATGCGAGTGACTGTGTCCGTGTCCCTTCTGGGGAGGCTGCAAATGAATATTGCCATTGATACCATCTCCTCTACATACCGGGGGAATCTCCATCATTTCCTGCTCGACTCCAGTCATCGAGGCCAGAGCCTGCGCCTTCACATTGTAGTCACGCACGAGATCTTGATCGGATTTGACCACCCCTGGGAGGATGGGCTATTAAGCAAGCGTTTTAATCGTTCCTTACCGAGGACGGAGTTGCTTCCGATTTTGGGCTCTTGAGCAACAGATTTATACTCCTTCTTTCCCACAATCGAAAACTTCAAGAAATTAACATAATCCTCGAGTTTAATCGATGATCCATAGATTCTGCCAGTGACTCCATTCGCCTAGATATAATATTATTAGAGGGAGACATGGATGCGCGATATTCACTCTTGCTTCGAACATATCCGGACGATCGCTGAACTTTATAGCGAGAATCTCAACCGATTGGCCCGCTTCCAAATTCAGCAGGTCAGGATAGTTTTGCGGTCGTTCTATCGTGCTCACGAACAGTGCATCTGAAGAATAACCCATATAATTCAAACTAAGGAGAAGTGGTGATTAACACACCTGTACAGGGATCATTCGCACACAACTTCGACTTGACAACTGCCTGTGGGGTGGCACCGAAGGATAATATTGCGAGAGCACATAACTAAAATAAGGAATGAGGACAAGTAACGATAATGCAACTCACCAAAAGTATTGTGCTAGCTCTCAGCATGTTGCTGTAGAGAAAGAGTTGTGTCACGAATTGCACAACTCAAACCCCTCCCGTATAGTCAATATAAGCTGAAATAAAGCGCTTTCAATCGATAAATCGAGAAAAAAACAGTATAAAAGCATGCGAAAACCGGTAAAGAAGCAGAAGAAGCCGAAGTGAAAGTGCTACGTGTCAGTGTGCGTCCGAGTATTCGTGGAACGAAAAAAACCACCTCAATATAATTTACCAGCCATGATGCGAAGACAGGGTTTCTCAACAATAAGGTGAACCAACGCACCACCCTAACTGGTTGAATAAATATCAATAATATATTTTAGAAAATGTAAAATGTATCTTAGAAAATGTTTCCTATGTTTACCGGGATTGCTGTCAAATTTTGCATGGCCACACAGATTTTTTAGACGATGAATTTATTCGGAAGAAAGGAGGAGTGATGACAAAACAATAAAGCGTAAATGGGAGTAGGCGAAAGATCGCATGTATGATATTATAAATAGCAACAATTTATTTTATAGATAAAAAATCAATTATTGATAGATAGTGGACTGTTAAAATACGGTAACTTTTTAGCTTTTTCGAAAAGAGCCTTTCGTTCTCAGTTTTCGCTTGCCAATTATCTTAATTAATAACCATTTATTAAGGTTAATGACGATGCCGGAGAAAGATAAGGAAGGTATTGACCTGAAATCTATGGCCGATGCTACTCATGAAGTTGCTCACGGCGGTCAGAAAGCTGCGAAAGCCGTCGTCGTACTGGTAAGTTTTTATGTTAAGCTGCTTGTCTAACGTCATATTCTCGAAATACACAGCTGGCCATTCCAGGAGGAAGCAGATCTCCCCTATGAGGAAGATATCCTCAAGAATCAGTACTCCCTTCGCACATGGCAGCGTTATATCGAGCACAAGAAGAAATCCAAAGCTCCTCTAAAGCAGATTTGTCAGGTTAGCATCTTGAAAGGTATATCAAGATCTTATAAGTGGGATTCAGGTGTACGAGCGAGCACTCAAAATCTTCGAGAGAAGCTACAAGCTGTGGTTCAACTATCTCCGCTTCCGCAAGAGAATGATCGCTCACAAAGTTAGTTATGCCCCTATTTCTTTTTTCTTGCTTTCTATTGGTTCTTTTGCAGTGCCCGACTGACATAGCCTTCCAGCATCTTTCCGATGCTTACGAGAGGTGTCTCGTATATCTGCACAAGGTGAGTACGCATTGTGACGAATCGGGAGTAATTTTTCCATTCAAATCATACATTTTGACAAGTCCGCAAAATTTGGGACATTGTGCAAACCCCTGTTATACAACAAGAATGTGCATATCGTAAAATTATTATGATCAGGTTGAGAATTAGTTTTGAATTTGTGGATTACATAATTGTTTGTGATATACAACATATATTCATTCCAGATGCCTCGCATTTGGCTTGAGTACTGTGAGATCATGATGAAGAGAGGCGTCATAACCGAAACTAGACGAGTGAGTTTATATTTATTTTATATCTGTTAGTTCAGCTTTTATTTAATTATTTGCAGGTGTTCGATCGTTCCCTCCGTGCTCTTCCTGTCACTCAGCACATGAGAATCTGGTGAGTTTTCGCACATATGCAGTTGTTCAGAACGATGCTTGATTTATTTTCTAATTCCGAAATTTAATGAATTTTCTTTGGCACTGATATTAACTTGTTCGTCATTTGTACTTAATTCAGGCCGCTCTACATCGACTTCCTTACTACACACGACATCACTGAGACAACAATTCGGTGCTATCGTAGGTGTGTAATCGCTTTTATAATCTTCCACCCCCAATTCTTCTTGATTAGATATTTGATTTTTTTTATCAGATATCTGAAGTTGAATCCCCTTGCTCGTGAGGACTTCGTAGAGTATCTGAGGAAGGTGGACCAACTGGATGAGGCTGCCAAGCAGTTGGCCAATCTCGTAAGCATTTTCACCATTTCTTTATCGTTCTTCTGATCAGAACAGTCCATCTTATTTCCTCTTATTGTTTATTCAAATGTTACCTTATTGAATGATTTTATCCAGGTTAACGAGGATCGTCCAGTCTCTGAGAAGGGCAAGACAGTCCATCAATTGTGGAGTGAACTGGCTGAACTCATCTCCCAGAATCCCACCAAGGTCAGTCTACCATACCTTTTTATATTTTATCTACACAAATATATATATATATATATATATGTTGTACATATTATAAGAGCTCTCTCTCTAGATGTGATTAGTTGAGGTGAGTGCAGTTAAGTTGTAGATAAATGGATTTCATAAACCAGAGGGGTCCTCTGATTTATGAAATCCATTTATCTACAACCACTGGTGAGCTCAATAGGGGGAATGGTCCGGGCTGTCCCGAAATTTTCGAGAAAAATAGGGTTGGGCTGCCCGAAATCCGACGGTTAGCCCTTCCTTAGCTAGCCGCAAAACTTGCCTTCCAAACGTCCGGGCTCCACCGAATTCAAAGCCTAACCCTTTCCAAGCTCACCAATGCAGAGGGAAAACTACTAAAAGGAATAAATTGGAGGTGACATCCCTCAACGTGGATGCTATTCTTCGTGAAGGAATCAAGAGATACTCTGACCAAGTGGGAGTCCTCTGGTGTTCACTCGCTGAATATTACATCAGATCTGCCCAGTTTGAAAAGGTGAATCCATTCAATTGATAGTCAAGTTCCATTCACTGGATGAGTGACCACTTATTCGGTTTCTGACCCGTCCCTATCTATACTTTCATTCCTTACCTCTCTTTTCACTCATTGCCGTAACATTCGGGCCTGAAATGGAAGAAGTTGCTCTTAGTAATAATATCATTATCATATCACAGTGATAATCTTCCCTCCTTGAGGCTCGTGATATCTACGAGGAGGCGATGGGTTCGACGAAGACCGTGAGAGACTTCACTCAGATATTCGATGCATACGCCAAGTTGGAGGAGAGAGAGGCTGCTGCCAGAGTGAGCTCATTCCCATATTACTCTGTTCTATTTAAATGAATAATGAAACAAGTGTATTAAATTATATATGTGTTTCATCTTGACAGTCACAATGCATTGTAGGTGGAGCAGTTGGACGAGGAGAATGCGACGGATGAAGACGATCTAGAGCTGGAGTGGCTATTCGCGAGGTAGACCCACTTGATGGATACAATTTACATTTTCAAATGTGCACTTCAAGTGAAATCAATTTTTCCCCCTTGAATTGATTTGTTGGTGGCAGTGATCGAAAAGTCATGTCAATTAAAAATTGTCTTCTATAAATGTGCACGATAATAGTGTCGCTTAATAGATAACGATGCGTTATTTTCAATGGTGTATCTCATTCGTTCTGGAAGGGTGTCGTTTTTGAGATAAGGCTGTCCAATTCTTCAACGTAAAGTGCGCTTTTTGACTTTCCTGCAGATTTTTCATCACGATCGACACCCTGTAGGAGGAAATGAGATACACCGTTGAAAAGAGCTTTTTTTTCTATTAGGCGACCTTGGTCGACATCATTTTCGAAAAATTTCTCATGTCGATTTTGACATACCCACTGGTTGGTGGTGGTGCGTGATATGGTAGTGAATGTGATGTATTGAGTAGTCTGACTTGTTGATCTCCATCTACCAATGGCCATTGTTCCCTTCCCTTGTAGATACGAGCATCTTCTGGAACGTCGTCCCCTCCTTCTCAACTCGGTTCTCCTTCGACAGAATCCCCACAATGTGCACGAATGGCTGAATAGAGTCGAATTGTATGAGGGACACCCCAATAAGGTGAGTGGAGGAGAGATAAGTGATGGATCATTCCCCATAAAGTTAATCAACTAATCATTTGATGTTGAGATGATCGAAACGTATCTGGAAGCAGTGAAGACGATCAATCCCAAGATGCAAGTGGGACGACTCTCCGCCCTATGGATCTCATTCGCCAAGTTCTATGAGAAGAACAAGCAAGTTCAGGATGTAAGCTATGATCTCATTTGAGATAAGATTGAAGCTTTAAAAATGTTATTTAGATATAATTTATGCATGTTTAATATCAGGCTCGTTCTATCTTCGAGAGAGCAGTGGAGGCCCCGTATGTGAAGGTGGATGAATTGGCGACCGTCTGGTGTGAATATGCTGAGATGGAGATGAGACAGAGGTTAGATAGTACTACTATCTCTTTTTTGTTGTTGAATGAGCATGATGGGAAACTGATTGATGTAATCCGAATGATTTCAGAGCGAACGACAGAGCAGTTTCCGTTCTGAAGAGAGCAGTGGCTCCTCCCCCGAGGAAGACTGGCTACTTCGATGAGGGAGAGACTGTACAGGTAACACTGTGTCATTTTGCTCCTCCTTGATATGTTGTGAAACTGTGATATTAATATGTGCGCATGATGTTTAGATGCAAATATTTGTCTTCTTTTTCAGACCCGCGTGCACAAGTCCCTCAAGGTGTGGAGCATGTATGCTGATATCGAAGAGTGTTTCGGAACGGTGAGTGAGGGAGTGGGGGGGGGGGGGATAGAGGGATTGAATGATTGGCGAATGCATACCCTATTCCTTAGGTGGAGAAGTGTCGTGCAGTCTACGATAGAGTCATCGATCTACGCATTGCTACTCCACAGGTATATTGAGTAAACAAGTTGTGTTGATATCACACCACTTCAAGTAGTGTGGTTCATCAATTCCATAGATTATATATCATCTATGAGTAATTTCCATCTTGGATGATATTCTACCGTAATCCTCTCCTCCATTCAGATCGTCATCAACTACGCTTCCTTCCTGGAGGAGCACAACTACTTCGAGGATGCCTTCAAGGCCTACGAGAGGGGAATCGCCCTATTCAAATGGCCCAATGTCTATGATATATGGAACCTATATCTCACCAAGTTCATCAAGCGATATGTCAGTTTCATTACTGAGAGTTATGGTAGGGGATGAGTGAAGTCTACTCTTTTCAATTGATTACTGTATGTGTTGAGGGTGGGTCTAAGCTGGAGCGTGCTCGTGATCTCTTCGAGCAGTGTCTGGATGGATGCCCTGCCAAATTCGCCAAGAGTACGTTTATTATCGCCTTTAAATTATGCGCAGTTATGTTATACATATTTGATTAGAAGAAGGTTATTTAAAGGCATTACAGTTTAAAGAAAGACCATGTATTGCAATTATGGAGAAGCCTGATGCTGGCTAGATGCGTGTATCATCCACATGCTTATCTCTCTCTCTCTCTCTCTCTCTCTCTCTCCTTGAGATATCTTCCTCCTCTATGCTCAACTGGAGGAGAAGCATGGCTTGGCAAGACACGCGATGGCCATCTACAATAGAGCCACCAAGGCAGTCGATAGAGAGGATCAGTATGCGGTGAGGGACCATCCTATTATTCAGACAGTCATATGTGTGGTGAAACTGTATCTAGCAGTTATTCTAGATTTTTTTCTAAAAAGCCTTATATAAACCTACGATATTTCATGTTTTAATCTCATTTATATTTTTTGTTTTACTATTTCTCATTTTCATTTTTCCATTGGATCAATTTGTTATTCAGATGTACAACATCTACATCAAACGAGCGGGAGAGGACTTCGGTCTGCCCCACACTCGACCCATCTATGAAGATGCCATCTCCAATCTGCCTGAGAATAAGTCACGGTACGGAACCCCCCCCCCCCCCCCCCCCCACTCTCCATCCAATCCTCATCTCGTCTCTATCAATAATGCCGATATTTCCTCATCTTGGGGTAATGTGATGGTCTGATGGTTGCCATTGCAGTGATATGTCTATGCGATACTCGGCAATGGAGAGAGCATTGGGAGAGATCGACAGAGCACGAGCCATCTATGCCCATGCATCCGAGATTTGCGATCCCAGAGTAAGCACTGGCACATTCATTTCCTATGTTGATCCCTGACTTGTGATTCACTCCTTCCTTCCTCAGGTATACGGTATCTTCTGGGAGACGTGGAAGGAATTCGAACTCAAGCACGGAAACGAGGATACTGTCAGGGAGATGCTCAGGTGAGGAGAGATTAGAGATGAATAAGAATATTTTAATGGCTAGCTGTTAGAATTATTCATAGTGACTGTTTTCGATGGTTGATGAGCTCACGAAATGATCCCAAAGTTGTCTTCGTTCCAGAATCAAGCGATCGGTGCAGGCGACGTACAATACGAATATCAACTACATGAGCGCCCAGATGATCGCAGCTGGAAACCCCCAGGTGAGGACGGAGAGGGGAAGGAAGAGCAGTCTTTGTTGGCCTGGTTTTTTATATTGGATAATTAACAAGAATCCACGTGGTGTAATCAATCACTGACGCAATGTTAATTGAAAGATTAATGCCCCTGGGTGTTCCCCCCCCCTCCCCCTCCATCTCTCCATCCTCTATTCCCTCTTCTCTTGAGATGCCGGGTGAGGGCACGACAGGAGGAGATTCGATGGCCCTTCTCGAGGCGAGAGCACAAGCTGTCGTGGAGGAGAAGAAGGCATCAGCAACTGGTGAGAATATCACATATTATTTGTTACATTCGTTGTATCCAAATATTTATTCTGAGCTGTATGCTCTTGTTCGATTTTGCCGGCGAAACTTCAATTTATTGAGAATTTGAATTAATTTGTGATTTGAGGTGGGAACATCAGCTTCGTTCGTGGAGCAAGTAAGACAACAAAGGAATCGAGGACTGAGAATCCAGATGAGATCGATATTGGAGATGATAATGAGGAGGAAGGAGATGATACTGGTGAGGAGATGGGGGGGGGGGGGGGGGGGGGGATTACTTTGATTGGTTTCAATTGGTATTCCGTTGTTATTCCATGTTCTCCAGTAGTTCATTAGCATTTGAATGGGAATATGCGGGGCGGGGGTTGGAATCCATAAATGAATCATAGTCTGCGTGTCTTCATCGCCATTTTATTCATGATCTTATTCTGACTCCGTTTAGAGTGAAAATGTTTAATGCAACCACGTTGCTTATATAGGGTGAAAATATTGGGTGAAAAATGCATGTAAAAGAGAATATAAAATAATTGATAATTGCAGAAGTGTCGACTCGTGCCGTGCCTGCTGCAGTACTGGGAGGATTGGCACCGAAGGAAGAATGAGAAGAGAGATAGAGAGAGAGGGAAGAATGGAGAAGTGATCTCGCTCCTATTATATACAGTTATTTACATTTTGTAAACTCATCTATTATTGTTTTATTTGCAAGCTAATCCACCAGTGGAACTGTTGTGACCATCGTACATCTTTGTTAAGCTTGTTTCACTGTTTTCCATTGGTACTCTGAATGAATGGTGGATGAATGAGTATGTCTCTGGTCTGGAATGGTCTCCCTAGTCTCCTTTCCGTTTCCTTCCTCCATCTACAATGGTTATCCCTTCCTCTTAAGAATGATGTCTCCCCCTCCCCCCCCCTCTACCCCCCCCCCCCTCCCCTCCCCCCTCTCCCCTCCCCCCTCCCCTCTGCCTATTATTGCCTTCTCTCACGACGGTAATGCAGTGACTGCCTCTCTTCATCTAGTCTAAACAGTCTTCCGTTCCTTCCTCATTCCTTCAGATCACCCTTCCCCCCCTCCCCCCCCTCCCCCTCCCCCTCCCCTCCAGAGTGACACCCTCTCTTCTCCCCTAGGGACCTGCTCCCTGTCTAATTGTCTCTTTATCCCTGTCTCTCCCTTGTCTCGCAACTCTCGTCCATCTCAAGGAAGACACCACTAAAAATCAATCTGTGCCCCTCTTTTGGTTCTGAGTCGTTGTCTATCGTAGTCCCTCCCCTTTCCCCCCTCCCTTCCCCCTTCCCCTCCCTCCCTCCCTCCTCCTTCTCTCCTTCCATCTCTTCTCCCCACAGCAATCCCCCTTAGAATATAGACGACGACTCAAATCTAATTAATACAGATGCAGCAGTTACCCCTCTTATCCTCCCCATCCCACCACTCCGACACGAGATATCTGTAGTCCTCCTTCTATCCCCATCCTTCCCTCCCTCCCTCCCTTGATCCCTTCCCCCCTCTGATCTACCATGGGATCGACGGGGGCTGGAGCAACCTTCCACACGTATGGACAACTCATCCGAACTCCCTCCATCCATCCACTCATTCGATCTCCTTCCCTCCATCCACTCTCTAATGAACGAAGACGAACTCATGATGGTATGTCAATAGTTGGATACTGTATCTATGGGTTACGATGACTGGGTGGAATATAATAAATCTAATTCTTTTCCGAAAACTACCGTGATCAACGAAAAAGGTGTTGAACTGTGATAGATCTTAATGTGATTGGTGGAGGGAATGGAATGAGTGTTAGTTCCATGTGATTACTCCTTATTTCCTTGTTCTCTTCCCTCTTCTCTATTCCTTCTTCTTCTCTCCTTCGTGACTCCTCACCATTGGTCTTTTCTCTTCTCTTTCTCTCTATTTCATTTAATTTCTTTTCGTCGATCTGCTTTGGAGGTCACTAAGTGTATCCGGAGAAAAGAGAGAAAAAGATGAGAGAGCAAAACAGAATCTTCGAATTATCCGGTAATGGGAAGATTGGAGATAGGTGTGAGGGTGTAAGAGAAGAGAGGGGAGTCATTTATTCCCAATAGGGGGAGATTCAGTAGTATTGGTATGCAAGTTCTCCATGTCCGCTGATGAGTTGATGATGAATTCCCTTGCCTTTACTTCTGATTCCTCCTCCCCCCCCAACCCCCCCCCCCTCCCTCCCCCCTCCTTCCCATCTCCGTCTGGTTAACGAGCAGGTTTCAATCATCTCGAATGGGAGATAAGAGAGTGGTTGAAGTGGATAGTCGACTCTTCATTATTCATCCCCTTCCTCTCTTCCTTCCTTCAGTCGGGGATAGTCTCAGTCTCCTCTCACTCATTCAGACTTCCTCTTCTAATGGAATGAGATCCCAAATCGTCCCATTCCATCACACTAAGATCGGTCGAATTGGCAAGTTGACCCTTCCCCTTCTTCTATTTAGAGAACGAGGGACCATCCCAATTAGATGTCAATGGATTCAAGAGTGGAAACTGAAGGGGGGAGGGGGATATCTCATGCTTCCTTCCGGTAGAAGAAGACGATTAGAGGGGGAAGTTGCACCTTCTCTTCTCCCTTCACAGACCTCTTTCTCTATCTCTTCTCTTCTCCTCCTCCAGATGAATCAGATCTCCTCGTTAAGTCTGCTCTTCCTTCTCATTCACGACCTCCGATTCCATCTAATGGTCGACTGGGCTTGGCTCGCCGGTAAGTCAATTCTTCCCTTTCGCATATCTTGTTGAACAACTATTAATCTAAGAATAGTTCATCTATCGGTTCCATAGTGATTCGACTGAGGTGTTGGATCCACTTATCCTCTCTCTCTCCTCGACTGATTCCATTGGCAGTTTCCCCCCTTGTGAATAGTCTCCCTTAGCCTAGATATCTCTGGCTGCTCATGAATGGAATTTCTCCTCTTTTCTCCAGATGGGACAGTTATTGTGAAGATGAAGAGAAGGAGAAGAAGGAGGGGGGAGGGGGTGTACAGGGTATAGAAGAGGTTGATTGGAGGACCAAGTTGGAGGAATCTCTCCAGTAGAAGAGGAGAAGGACGATGGAAGAGGAGAGACACTATCGTCACCTACTAATCATTGCTCATTCCACATATCTGAATGAGGTTTCATCTCAATCTCCCCCCCCCCCACCCTTCCTCCCCTCCCCTCCTCCTCCTCCCTCTGCCCCTTCCACACTGAGACTGAGGCCATGTCTCATCTCAGTGTCACCCAAGGGGAAAGGAGATAAAACGACTGGACTTGAGAATATGAAGACCCCTTTTGGCCCTTCCCTCTTCATCTCCTTCCCTTCTCATGAGAGAAGAGCCACAACTCCATTTAAATTTTTGTATCACGTTACTCTAACTCCATTGAGTATAGACACCTCTCTTCTCTCCGTGTTGATTATATCTGCAGAATATATTGTAGTCTGATCACACTTCCTTCAAGATTGGATTTTGCCTTCTATGTCACACCTTTGGCTTGTTAGTACTACTATTGATTCCGCCATTGGATCTTTCGTAACATCAGATCGAATAATCTCCTCGGTGTTCCTCCAGTACGATTCACTCAGGTCTATTCATGTCTCTCCTAGTCTGTTTCCATGTAAATATCCTTTCCTCATTTCATCCTTTTGATCATTCTTTTTTTCATTCATCCTCTTTTCTTTTCAACTCCTCACTTCTTCCACTGACCATATTCCTCTTCTTTTCGTACTCCTTCTTTCCTTCTCCGTTGATCTCTTCCCCCCTCTCCTTTCTTGTTATGAGTCTAATTTCCGGTGTTCGAGAACGTAAACGGGCTATTTCCATTACTGCAGTCAAGAAAATGGTTAGACAAAAAAATGTTCTACGTTCTCCTTCCGAGTTTCCTGACTTTCCTTCCATCACTCGTCAAAGCTTTCTCCAATTGCTCAATTATCCTTCTCGAGGCTATCTCTTTCCTTCTTCCTCTTCTTTTTTCTTTCCAAATCAAGGAATTCCGCGCGAAAATGCGCGTGTTGATGCGAGAAGAGACGTGATCTAGTCTCGATAACAGGGCTTGTCCTCTCCCTCTTCTCCTTCCTTGATTCCTCTCTCCTTGGATCCCCCTCCAATCCATCTGCAGTCTCTCTGGATGTTCTCTGAATGGGCCTCATCCACTCGTCGTTCTCGTCTCCCTGCTTCCATTGCTCTTCTCGCTGCAGTGGGACAACCACAGACTGGACTATTCTTCCAACCAGGTGAAAAATGACTGAATGCCCTCACATTAAATGAATCCATCCACCAATCTGTCAATAACTACCGAAAATATCTCCAAGAGTTTGTCTCACAGTCTGTAGCGTGTTTTACGGTTAATAGAGCCACTGAATTATATCTCGAAAAATAGAAAATGGTCTAGACTCTTGCTTCTCCTTCCCAACCGTTTTTCCATAAGCCTAATTGCTCCTCTTTCTTCTCTCTCTTTTCATCTCCTCTCAAATCCTTCTACAGTCTATCCACCTTCTCCCTTCTGTAGTTTCTTCTCTTCATGATGGGAATGCGAACTCTCTCCATGGTCTCTGACTTCTACTCTGGGATCATCGAAACTCGGTGTTAGCACTTTTCCTCCAGTAGATTGTGATAAACTCACGAATCTTGTCTTCTTTTGAAGAAGATACGACGAATCGGATATTGTCAATCCTAATAATACTGGTTGCCATTTATCCTCCTTTTATCCCTCTTCTCTTCTCTTCTCTTCCTTCCCTCCATCAAATGCTCTCATCTGTCCTCGAGATCTCTTGTGATTCTCTTTATTCTCGAGGAGTTGACAGATTGTGGCGAATTCTAGAGAAGAAAAGAGCCCTTCTCGAGTTTCAGGAACGCCGGTTCTCTTTTTTTATTCCCGAAGATCACCCAGGGTTTCTCTCGCTATTTAGATCTCCAATTTCTCTAGCCTTAGAGTAAAGTGAGACAAAAACAGAATTGAGGAAATTCGAAAATCATGTTACTGCAATGCAATAGATTCTATCGTAAGCGTAGAATCTCTCTGGTCGAATCTTCGTATGGATTGAATAATTACCTCATCCTTACTCCATATCTTCCCCCTCTTCCTCCCTTTCTGTCTACACCTCCCTCCCTCGCAGTATCATTTCTCTGCTCACACTGTTTTGATGAGTCCTCTCTCCTCCTCCCCTCTCCTCCTCCCTTCTATCCCTCTCCCCCTCCCCTTCCCTCCCCTCCCCCTCCCCCTCCTCTCCCTTCTCCCCCCTCTCATCCCCGTCCATCCCTCTGGATGGGTTCAACAGCAGCCGCGTATTCCTATCGTCGACTGACCATCTCCAATCTCGGTCATTCCTCCCGACGGAGGGAATCTGATGTCTCTGCCCTTCGAAGGGCTTCCATAGCCAGTTCTAAGAAGAGATTCTCAGTTGCCTCTACTCAGGCTTCTCTCCATCCCTTCGCCGTCCCTCCCTCTCTTCCCCGTGATCCCTTCTGTCTAGCTCGTCTCGATCCAACCTTCGATCCCAATCTCCCTCCCTCTTGTCCCCCTTCTGAACCCCCTTCTGCTCCCATCTCTCGACACAATACAGCACCACGCAAAGAGAGCTACTTCCTCGGTAATCCCTCCTTCCTTCCCTTATCCCTTATCTTCCTCTCCTTCTTCTCCTCCGTTCTCATTCATTCTCGTCTTCTCATCTTTCCTCACACAATTCAGTCGTGGTCTCGTCACTTGAAAGAGTCTCCTTGTCACTCAACTCATTCCTCCTCCCATTCAATCAGAGAAGTCGTCCAACACATCAATTGACCTTCTGATCTACCCGTTCATTCCTCAATTCGTCTCAGTTTAGATTAGGCTAGAAGGGACATACCCCCTCCCCCCCTTACTTCCCCCCCCCCCTCTCAGAGGTGTTCCGTTGTTTATTAGAAGTGTGTTGACTAGAGGAGTGGCCAGAGAGAGAAGACTCATTCCCATCCATTCCAACCCTCAATCCCCTCTCCTTTATCACCCAATCACTCAATCAATCAGTCTACCAATTGATTGCTTGAGGGCGAAAGAGAGGAGTTCTCTATTGACAAGGGAGTGATTAGTACTTGATGAGTCTGAGAGAGGGAGAGAGACCCCCTTAGATGGTACTTTCAGAAGAGAAAAAGAAGCAAAATAAAGAATAGATTGTAATGAGGGGGAGTGGCGACTAAATGAGAATTAGAGCCCAAGGAAGAGAGGGTGAGGGGGAGGGGAAAGGGGGGGGGGAAGACAAGTCTTCTTCTGTTAGTGGAAGATGACGGTTTACTCTAGAGGAATCAACCGAATCTTCCTTGCCACTAGAGCCTCCTTTGCAGTCCCTGTTCGGCATTTGTCGGTCGCTTTACTTGGCAGACAGGGTAGGTTATGGGAATATAACACTTCATTTCAGGTTGAAATGGTAGGAGGTTTGAAGATATTCATCATGTTTTTCTAGGTCCATATAGACCATATTTGATTTATAACTTTATAATTATCAATGTTTTGTTTGCAGACAACAATGGTCGTGTCAAATGGGAGGAGGAGAGGAAGGAATTGGAGGGAGCAGAGACTGTCCCTCAAGAGTCTATCTGCAAGAAGATCGTCAATGTGAGTGATAGTCTACCAGAGAGAGAGAGAGAGATAAAGGAATGGATTCAGATCCTGAAGATCCTCCTTCCTCACGTCGGTCTGAATGTCCTCCTTCTCTCTTATATCACCATGGGGGCAATTGTATTCATTTGGTTGGAAGCGGATAATGAATTGGAGAATCGGTGAGAGAAACTATTTAGAAGGATGAGCTCTTCCATTTTCATACTCATTGTCTATTTCTGATTCAAATGAGGGCTGTAATGACTTGTGGAGTTATAATTGAAATAATGACACATAATGGAAATATCCGTTCCTGGGTTCCATCAGTGGATATATATTTTGTAGAGATAATTGATGCCCTTTGCTCCCTATATTCTCTTCCATCCATGAGTTCACTTCCTCTAATTTCTCCTTTCAGACGGGAGAAATTATCTCGTGTTTTCTCCGCCTATCAATCTATTCTCAATGAAACTCAAGAGATGTGCAGTCACATCAACTCCACTGAGGTAGATCAAACTCATTCATTCATTCCCTAGAAAAAAATTTTTACGAAAATCTGAGCAAGCAAAAAGTCCTTCATTTGCTTCCATTTTCCTCTTTCTTCTCTAGTAATCTGGGAGAATTCATGCAGCTAAGGAGGGCTAACCACATGGATTTCGTCTGCAAATTCAGGATGAATCATTATTGAGGTTGAGCGTCGGATCCGTCCTCTTCTCTCAGTTCTCTCTCAAACTCACGAATACGATGATAGATTCGCTGATGATGCCCAATTGTGGCAAGATGACAAGGAGGAACTCACTACCAGGTATAATTTAGAAGATTTCCGACTCTGAAAATCCGGATATAATTCAGATGGACGTTCCCTGCTTCGGTTCTGTACGCACTCACAGTGATCACATCGACTGGTGAGTTTCCCTTCCCCTCTCTTGACCTCTCCCCCTCCCCTTCCCCTCCCCCCCCCCCCTTCTCCCCCTTCCCCTTCCATCCCTCCATCTCAGGCTACGACCATGTCACTCCGACCACTGATCCTGGCCGTGTCTTCACTGTTTTCTTCGGTCTCCTTGGCATTCCTCTCATGTTCATCACAGCCGCGGATATTGGAAAATTCCTGTCCGAGATCGTCATTCGGTCAGTCCAATCCAATCTTGGAATGAGTCCAATCACCGAATAGCATCATCAATGCATCCCTTTCCCTTTAGAAGCTACGCCCAACTCCTCTCAATCTGGCAGAAAATCGCTCGTTTGATAGAGACGATGAGACTTCGATTGTTTCCCGGCGACGTTGACTCCATCGATTCACTGTTAGTATTTATCCTCTCTACCCCCCTCGATTTACCCGTTCAGAGACCTCAAAAAGTCTCGTCGGAAACGAACCGCCGCGGAGGAAGATGAAGAGGATGAGGAGGTGAGAGGGGAATAAGATTAGAGATTGATAAGGAGTGAAAATCGATAATGCATGAGAAATTATTGAAAATTTCTGGATAAAAGTGTATTTTAGGACGAAGATGATCGATTGCAACTGCCAGTCGCTTCTTATTTCGCCCTCATCATCGGATATTGTTGCTTTGGAAGTATTCTATTCAACTCATTCGAGAAGGGACCCATTTGGTGAGTTCCTTCAACTGTGGAAATCTGGCAAGATCTTGCGATCTTGCTGAACTTTCAACATATATCTTGAGCCTTTATCCTTCTCCACTTCCCTCTCTCTCCCTCTAGTGGATGTACTTCTCTCCCCCCTCTCCTCCATTGAATTCCTCCTCGTTCAGGTCCTTCATTCACGGTGTTTTCTTCTCCTTCAATACAATCACAACGATAGGATTAGGAAACATCCAAGTGAAGAGCAACGTCTATCTGGCTGTAGGCACTTTCTTCGTTTCTAGGGGAAGACGAAGAGAATCATGGGCAGATTTAGAGTGAAGAATAACTTTCACATTTATAATACGATCTTGTCGTTTTAAAAAAAACACAATAAAGCGTAGAATGATAGTGTCTGCAGTTGAAATTATCTCTGATTTATATTCTTTTATTTTCCCTTTTTCAGTTGGCAGTTTTCTACGTGGTAATTGGTCTGGCAGTCATCACTGCTTCTCTCGATCTTTGCTCTTCCACCCTCAAGAGGACATTCACTAAACTCCATTACTTTGGAAGGAAGATCAGAGGAGCGAGGAGGGTCAGTTATCGTACATGTCGCAGAAATCAGAACGCTCACCGGGCGTCACGGTACAATCTGCGGGTTTTCCGATCTTTGCTCATAAACAAAATTAAGATTTGTGGTTGTTCTCATATTTTTTTCATGGCCACTTTGCCGGAATCGACCCGGACATGCCCGGAAAAATATTCCTAGAAATCGATATTTGAAATACATCTCTTTTATGGTGCGAGTTACGGTAGCTCTGTCGAGGTTTATAATTTTTGAAGCCTTTCCTTTAATTTTCTCATGTTATTTGTCACTTTTTCGAAGTTTAGGGCCGAAAAAATAATCACAAAAAAAAACAAAACCGTTGAACCTCTGAGCGCAATCGCAACCCAAAATGATAAACCTTGACCGAGCTACCGTTACCCGCACCATAAAAGATACATGCTTGAAATATCGATTTCTAGGAATATTTTACCGGGCACGGGTCGATTCCGGCAAAGTGACCATGAGAAAAAATATGAGCACAACCACAAATCTTAATTTGTGTTAGCAAAGATCGAAAAACCCGCAGATTGTACCGTGACGCCCGGTGAGCGTTCTGATTTCTGCGACATGTACGATACAATAATCATCTCAAATTTGTAGTTTTGTTCACTAAACAAAATAAGTTGAGGGGATCGCCAATATGAGTGACGACATTCGAGAAGCGATGAGGATTATTGCGGCACTCAAAAAGACGAGGTGATGAAGGAAATGAGATTAGTAGTGATGAAGAAGAGGAGCCCTTCCTTCCTTGTTTTCACCCTACTAATTCGATCACAGGAAGATCCATTGTTCCTTTCTCTATACATCTATTATTGATTCCACTCCGATTCCAGGGCTGGGAAGGATCGAATAACACTAGAGGAATTGAAGAGATTCCTGGAGGTGCAAGAGCATCTTCTCCGTCAACCTTATGTACCCTACAACGTACACTTCTTCCGATGGATTGAAGACGCGGTCAGTTCTCCCCTCTATCTCTCTCTCTCTTTATTCACTAATCAACCAACTAACGAAGCTCGAATCCGGGATTTTCCGGGTCTTTTTCTGTCGCCAAACTTCAATTTCTAACCCTCATTGTGTTCCATTCTCAGAAGGGAAATATAGCGGATGGGTTGGATAAGGATGCTGATGATCTGGTTTGTTCCCCCTCGTCTTACTGTATCGTCATGCTTGGCTCCACACTGCTGTGCATCTAGCTTGTGTTGTGAACCCGAGCTTGCAAAGATCAAAGATCATTTCCTCTTTCTCCCCTGCATTCTATGCTGTCGCTTCTCTCCAGCCCTCTCAGTCTATCCATGATAGAGTGTGTGTCAATCAAAGAGATTCTTCTTCAATCTCCTCCATTTCAGTATGCAGCCTATCTGGATGATGTCTCTATGAATGGGAAGTTGCCCATCTCCCCTCTCTCTCATAAGATGTCCTCTTCCGATCCTATGCTATTCTTCTAGTCTTTCTCTCTCATTCTCTCATTCATCCAATCTACGAGTATTTCATCAACATAATCCTAGTTATCGATTGATAGATTTCCCCTTCTTCATCCCTTTGATCTACCTATTCTTTCCCCCCGGAGAGATCTCCGCTCTCTGTACATAATCGATAGATTCCTGTGATTGTGATCCTTTCAATTTCTTTCCTCTTTTATTCACCAATTTTACTATTTATCAGTATTTCGATTTGTCGATAAATATTCTTGAATTCAGAATAAGACTAAATAGAAAGATGTCAGTCTGTGGATCAATGACATCCTCACTGATTCCTAATCATCTTTCGAGCTAATCTCTCTTCTCCACAACGAATTCCTTCCAATAAATCAATATTGACCAATCAGAACGAGAGTGTACGTTTCAGAAAATTGAAATGAATCACGATGTCCGAATAGTTCTCCAATGAACCATCTTTGTGAAACTTTTGGGGAAATTCTTCCGAATCTTTCGAGGGAAATCCAGCAAATAACTCGATCGAATCTTTTCCTCCCAAATATTCAGCAAAATTATCCGGATAGTTCATCATTTATGTGTATATTATCTAGATTCCCTCACGGGTTTCTCTATTTCTTCGAAAAGGCATATTCTACAGTCGATCCCTGAATTATTTGTATGCATCAATCGGCAAGCTGGCGAATATTCATTACATTCCCTTCACAATTTCAATTGTCCAAATATTTTGAACGGACACTCATTATTTGCAAATGAGTTCATTTTCTGCACGAATTCGATTCATTTCTTTTCACTGCAGTTCAACAACTCGGTGGGTGCTCATCATTTCCATTGAACTCGTGATTTATTTCGATTTATTGCTCTTCTTCACACCGTATGTCGAACAGTTCATCATTACGAGATGATTTCCAACCGGAAAGTGAGTTTCCCTCCCATTTGAGTTTCTCACTGACAGTTTGTCATTCAAACTCCATTGAACTGTCTCTAAATGGCCGATATGTTCTCTCCCAAATGATCGTCCATCCTCTCCCCTTCCCTCCATCAAATTGTCCTATCCGAATCATTGTCCATTGAGATACGAGACACTTTCACTCCATCTATTCCTGTTTTCTTCATCCGTATCAAATATAGAGAAGATTCCATCTGTTGAGAGGATTCCATGGCGAATTTCGATGATCACGAATGACGATTGAAAAGCCAGAAAGTGCAATGATAGGGGAGGATCGAAAGTCAATCTCTCACCAGAACACGCATACTATTTTCAGTGTGCTCTTGACTCCTCATTCATTTCCTGGATCATCTCTGACTCCACTGAAGGAGTGATTGGGGTTGAATCACGCTGTGAATTGAGTGCACGATCGTTTCCATTTATCTCCAGAGAGGGAGAAACGTTAAAGGGTGCTTATGCAGATGATTCCTCCTCTATCCTCCATCTCCTTCTCTATTCCCAATCTTCATCTCTTCCTCTTGATTCGAATGGCAACTCAATCTCTTCTCCCTTCATTCTACTCGTTATCAGAGTTACACCCCGTGTTTACAAGATGTCTCCTCCTCTGAGTACTGTATAATAGAAGGGAGCTCAGCCTGACTCCGCCCCCTTTGTGTCTCCCCCTTCAGATCATTCTAACTCACTCCCTCCATTCACTTCACTCACTTCAGATATGAACGAAGCCCGAGAGAAGATCGCTAATGTATTCAGGATCGAAGACAAGAAGGCAAGTCTTCCTATCATTTTCACTCCTTTCTCTCTATCATAATTTCCCTCTCTCGATCTCCTTCTGATCCTTTCCCTCCTACCATTCCCTCTTCATCCTTCATCTCCTTCTAATCTTCTCATTTCTTCAGGTGATCCGTCAATTCCTGGCTGAGTTGATCGGCACTTTCTTCCTCGTTGTGAGTTCTCCTCTTCTTTTCTCCACATTTCTCCGTTTTTTGCAAACAATTTTGTCGACGACCCAACAAAACAAAGAATTGATATCGGACTATTTTGGGGGGGGGGGGGGGGGGTTCAAAATGCGAGAGTTGTAGTGAAAAGGGGAAAGATGGCTATGGGAACGTCATCAGCTCTCGTGTTTCCCCCCTAACAATGAGAAGTCATGAGAGAATCTATGAAGATCATTCCCATTCACGAGTCTGAGCTCAACAAACCACGGGGGAACCCCCCCCCCCTCCCCCCTCCCCCCCTCCCCCCCTCCTCCCCTCCCCCCCTCCTCCCCTCCCCCCTCCCCCCTCCCCCCTTCCCCCTCCCCCCTCCCCCCTCCCCCCTCCCCTCACTCCCTTCATGGAAAATCACACCTTTGTGGTGGCATCTCTCAGGAAAGCGCATAGTCAAAGGGGATTGTGCTCACTATGCGATAGTAAAAGAGAAGCAACTCCCTCATTCAGCTTGAAGTTTCCCTTAGAGAGTAGAACGGTTCCACGTGATCCAATTAAGTATCGAAATTCCAAATGAGAGAGATGCTAACGATGCAACTTGCACCGAATAGTTACCAGATGAGACACCCTTTCACTGTTGCATTCCCTTCCCCACCCCTCCCCCCCCCAATCATCCCCCTTGCTAATGAATCTTCTCGAACTTTCTAGCCAAGAATAACAGAGACCTGGGAAGGGATAAAAAGTAGAAGAGAGATACCTATTGAGATAAGAGAAGCAGCAAAACTGAGGAAGGGGGGAGAGAGGGAGAGGGAGGGAGGGAGGGGGGTAGAGGGGGGGGGGGGGGTGAGGGAAAGTACAATTCCTTTACTCGATCTTTGAAGATAGGAGTGAAAGGAGAGAGAGGGGGAATTTATGGGAACCCAAACGGGAACTGACAATAGATCGTTGAGTCGACTATCAAACTGTGATAATACCAACTATCGAATTCCATCAAATTTTTGCCTTCTTCTTCCAAACGTGACAATTAAGAGATGGATACTGTAGGTACGAGGGAGAGAGAGGGGGAAGGAGGGGGAAGGGGGGACTGTGACCGCGCAACTTCGGTTTCACATTACCTCTTTCAAACTGCCAAGTAGTGCATATTGGATGGTGGAACTATTCTAGACGATCCGACCTCGATCTCCCAATGAGTAACTTGTTATGCAGTAGTCGATTCCCCCCTATTTGGACATTGTTTTGATGGGTTGAAAAGATGAAAGAAAGAGAGAGAAAGAGAGAGAGAGAGGAAGAGGTCATTCGAGTGTTTAGACGAGTGAGAGAGAGGGGGACAAGAATTCATCCTGGATACTCCCAATCATTCGGGTACATTCCGATTACAGGGGAAAAAACAATATGCAGTGATCCGAAAGATCAAACATACTACATAGTCGGATCAGGGGAGGGAAAGTAAAGATCAAAGATCATCTTCTTTCAGTTTATCGGTACCTCTGCTAATGTTCAACAAGCAGTAGCCCCAGGAGGAAATTCGACGTCTGCTCACATTGCATGGGGAATCGGATTCATGTTCGCTGTTTTCCTCGCTGCTTCCGTGTCAGGTAAAGAGATCAAAGATCACCCGATTGACCCCCCCCCCCCCTGGACCATTTCGGATAGATCTACATCACCCCCTCCAACCGTTCCTCCTGACCATCCCCCCCTCCTCGTGACCTACCCCTCTCTCCTCCTTCCCTCATGTCGTCCATCATGGCAATTACCCATGTCCCCCACACACAATCTCGTCTCTCCTCTCACATAGTTGCGAATGTTCCTTTCTCGTCTCTCGAAAACAAAATGGTGCCATGTTTGATACGGGGTGAAAGGGAGAAGATTCGTGCAGACGAGAAAAGACACTCAATCCCCAGTCACAACTCGTAAACCTGAATGGATGATAGTGAGATCTACAGTAATCATATATTCCGTTCAGGAGCCCATCTCAATCCTGCCATTTCGTTCACTCAAATGATCTTGGGCAATATCTCCATTCCTCGGATGGTTGTCTATTGGGCTGCTCAGTTCATTGGGGCATTCCTTGGTGCAGCTGCCACTTACTTCGGCCATCACGGTGAGTCTCGAGGGGAAAAAGGAAGAGTACGGTATCCATCAATCGATCAGATGATCTCTGGACGATCGATAGAGGAAATCGAATGGTCGGAGGAGCACAGGGCACTGCGGGTCTCTTCGCCACGTATCCTTCTGCCCACATGAGCATCTGGGGGTCCCTCCTCGATCAAGTACTGTAGCCTACCGTATCCCCGCAACAATCGATAATTGAGTAGATAATCGGCACAGCCATTCTCTCTGGTCTCGTCTGTCTCATCACCGACAAGCGACACAAGATACACTCGGCCATGGTCCCTGTCCTGGCTGGATCAATCATGACCATGGTAGCCATGACATTCGGAGCTAACGGAGGTATACTGTATCCGTCCCCTCATCTGATGTATCCGTCCCCTTCCGATCGATAACTGACTTTCTCTAGGCTTCGCTATCAATCCTGCTCGTGATCTCGGTCCTCGTCTCTGGTGTCTCATCTCTGGATATGGATGGGAGGCATTTAGGTGAGAGGATAGAGAGGGAGAAGGGACTTAGAGAGGGAATGATTGCAGTGCGAATGGATACTACTTCTGGATTCCCCTTGTGGGTCCCATGATTGGAGCCATCCTTGGTGCTTTCATCTACAAGTTCTTCGTCGGTCTCCATGGAGGAAGGGACACTCTCGTAAGGGATTCCCCTCTCCCCCTCCCCCCTCCCCCCACCCCTCCCTCCACAGTTGATCGATGATCTCTATTCAGAATGTGACGAATGAATCATACGAGGGTCAATCGGGAGTGAGGGGAGTCCCTCACTTCTCCTCTTCTGTCTCCCCTGGTGGACGTCCCTACAACGATGGACAGAAGACCGCCCAGGGATACAACGTTAGCATTGGCGTCCATCAATAATCTGCTGCTGCAAGCCCCGCCCCCTTCCCTCCCTCCATTCGCATGTGCCTTGTAAGCATTTCCTCCCCCTGCTGCATCTTATCTCTTGCCAATCCACTTGGTTCCATCATATCCCTCTCCCTGCTCACTAACATGAAAATCGATAAAGCTTTCAACATCTGAATGATCTTCTCTGCTAACCTCTTCTCATCTACTAATCTCTCATTCAGGACTTTCCGGTAGCAATTGATATGGACGGAGGAACTCTCGTCGGTTTCGCTCGTTCTCCATATCGATCATAGTTCAATCTCATCATCTTCTCATCGTAGAGAATGAACAAACCATAGAATGCTAATAATTCTCTTTCACTCTCTGCTCAATCTTCACTAGCGATACTTTACGGATAAAGTTAATAATCCATATTTATGCATTGAGGAAGCAAAAGGGACTATCTACGCGTCAGCAACATACGCAATATACGCAACATATGCAAAGTAAACTCGTTTAAAGGTATACAATTTGAGAGCTACAAACGAGTACATAGAGAGTATCTACAAGGAAGAAAAGGCTAATGTGAAAGAGATTATGCATGGAACATTGAAATACTAGCGAACCTGAGGATGAACTTAGGGGTATTTGATCTCAGTTATTTGGGAGTATCGATTGATTGGCGGGTTTATTGCGATCTACCAATGCCACTTTGGTTGGAATTGATAGAGGACGGAATTGGGATCGAAGTGGCACCTGTAATTGGTTCACTTGAGTGGTTATTTGAGTGAGTGACCTTCCCTCCTAATCAACTCAACTCGTGACTCACAATCTAAAGAGGGAAGGAGACCTCACGTGAACCACTCTTTATGCTCAAGTAAAATAAGTCCACGGGAACAAAAGTCAGATTATCCTTATCCTTCGAGTGTGCGCCCCTATTTCACCTGTTATTGTGTGTTATTCCACTCCGTAATCTTTGAAAGTGGAGAGGAAGGCATGCTAGATATGCAGATTCCCCCTCCCACACAGAAATGAACCATCAAAAATAGAAGGGATTGATGATGAAGAGTGGCCAGAGGAGAGGGGTCTACATCATTACTCCCCCCCCCCCCCCCCCACATGGACTATGAATGCCAATCCATTAAATCATCTCCTCTATCTCATGAGAACGGACTCACCAGCATATATCCAATTGGTTCATCAGAATGGAGACAGGCAAGATCATCACAGCGAATGCGATTCCACCCAGAAGAGCAGACCTGAGCAACCATTCATTGGGTAATTCTTATCCTTTTGATATCCATCATGTTATCTATCAAAACAATTGACGAACTTGTATCTCAATGTACTATCTCAGTGTGAAGAATCCACTTCAAAATTTGAAGTTCAAATCCACCCGGTTTCAAATATTTAAAGAAATATGCTAAATGATATATCCCTGATAATGGAATAATCAATTACATTTATATAAAATTGTATAATCTATGGTATCATAACTGAAACATAATGTCTCTGGTTGAATAAAAGTGAAATGACCAACCAGAGAAGGAATTTGAATAATCCCAATCTGCAGCAGAGATGCCATTGGAGACAGGCTGCCCAGAGGGTATTCATGCAGAACATCGAAGTGTCAAGGAAACATGTGAATCTGAAGGAGATTGAGATGAGTGTTCAGAGATCGCGAGTGGCGAGATTTGCAAGTATTATTCCCATCGTCCATCCGACTACACATATAAATGCTAGGGATATTACATCATAAAATAAGAGATTGTCGATCATGACCTATTGTATGATGTCAATAAATGGGAAATAAACGTACGCAAAGAATGCTTGTAGTTCCGAGTTGTCAGTGCTCTTCTGTCCGGGTCTCAGACATCGGAAATGAGCGACAACGAATGTTTTCCTGATGTTGCCAGTGAGTATGGCGAATGAGCAGATCATTCGGAGAAGTTGCAGGAATAATTCAATCGCGTTCGCTATCTTCTTACGTCTCAAAATTAACATTAAAATTTAATCTTTCAGGGATATTTCAAAATACAAAATTAGTTGTCTCTTCACAAAAAATACCGTCATTGTCTGATGTAATAAACAAAGGATATTATTTAATATAATAACCTTTTCTCAGCAATGGCGATAATCTTGAGTTCCTCCTTGATTCTCAATCTCAATTTCTTCGTGAGAGCCTGTGATGGATAGCCTTATTTTTCTGAATTCTGCTCGAATCCAGATGTTTGATTCTAGATGTGAATGATAGACTTTTCGATCCCATGATTGATTAATTCCAATAAATTCAAACATAGATCTCCAACCTTTCTATCCCTCTTCTCCCTTCTCTTCTCATCTTTCGGATCCACTAGGTCGTATGTATTACGGTAGTTGGGAGAGATCACGTCAACAGCTGAAATTATATTGACTACTTCAATTTGCGAAGGATTTGCAAATGTCATAGATTGCGTAAATTAGTTCGCACGATTCTGTAGCGTCATAACTCGAAAAAATGGAGATATTTTTTAGGCAATTGACCTGGTAAAAAATGTACGAATAAAAAAATAAAAAAATAATGAAGAAATGAATAATTCGCTCACAATTAGGGTCCCCCGTTGAGTATTGTCTATTGAAGGTGGGGAAATGCCGAGGGAAGAAGTTTTTCATTCGTTGCCATCTCAAATTTTTAAATCGCGGTTAATTTTATTATTGTTATAACAACATCTTCCCAGATGGGAAATACGAACAGTAAAAACGAAAAAAAGAGAAATATTACCTCGTCTCACTATTGACAGAAACGGTCTCAACGGGATCAGATATGATGATATCTCCCCTCTCCTCTCTATCCTTCCTCATTCCAACTCGTCGATGGAGAGGAGTACCTGAGGGAATCATCAACTCTCATTCTATTGAGAGATAAACACTCAAGTGCATCTCTTATATGGAAGAAGTGTGACTCCATTATTAAGTGATAATCATGATTCTATGGCACAAAAGAGTGATTCCATTCTCAGGATATGCTCACCTTCATCAACATTCTCCTCCCCTCCACTATCCTCTCCCCCTCCTTCCTCTTTTTCTTCTCTCGACTCCATCTCCATACCATCCTCATCATCGCCTTCTTCCACTGCAATTCTACAGTCAACTTTTATTTTAAAATGATAAAATTCAGATCTAAATGAATTCATCATATTCAAAATATTGAATCGATTTAAGTAATGCTATGTATCTGATGTATCAGTTAGTCAGTCTCTACTCTAAGGAATCTCTACTCTCTAAATGAAAGTACTTACACCTAGTGAGTGAATTGCCCGATGGCATTGCCTGTCCGACATAGAGATACTTATCTGCCTCTCTGTCTGCCAATTCACCCGCACTGTGAATCACCTTCTTCCTCAAAGAAATGTCATAGAATTTCGAAATGAAAGTGTTTTAAAAAAAAAAAATGACAATTTGATGCAATAAAATCTATGAAGAACATAAAGGAGATATTCGTATTAAGAAGGCATTATTTTCAAAATTGTCTGATCAATTGTGTCATCAAGACAGACCAAGGTATCATACCTCTTCTTATCATCCATCATCGCCTGATTATCATCATCTTCACTACTCGAACTCATCTCCTCTCCACGACTTGTCTGTATCCTTCTCGTTTCCTTACGAGTCAATCGCTCCGTTCGCTCCTGAGAAGATCATTTCATTGGATATGATTGAATAAACTACTTTTCAGAGAGATAAAGTAGGCTTTATATACTATTTTCACGACTTTATAGAAAAAAATGAAGATAATCATGCGAACCTTGTCTTCCAGCACTTCGAGTGCCCTCTCCGCCTTCGTTCCTTTTCCTCCATAGACAAGAAGGTAAATTTGCTGGATTTACCAAGTGATTATGTGAAGCGACCGATCCGAATTACCTTGTATGTCGCATTGGGGTACTTCAATCTGCGATGACGAATGAGATTGCACCTATAAGATAGTTATCATTATGTCATTTCTGTCTAGACTGACACCTCTTACCATACTAGCAGGTAGTTTTCTCTTCTGAGTGACTCGAAACACGAGCACAAGAGCAAATGTTGCCAGAACCAGAGCAGATCATATGACTGTAATTCATACTATCACGGATTTTCTCTAATTTTGTATGAACACTGACTACAGAAAAAAATTTGTGCCTCCGATTTCTACGAAACTAATGTTAGTGACTAAAGTGAGGACGGGGAGAACACTCCATTTGGCCAAATTTGCATATTGAGCCGATCTGTGACCTACCACTTCAAAACGCTCTATCTCTTTTTTTTGACCTACAGAACCGGATCTTTTTTTCCATTGACTCGTCTTTCCAAGATCTACAAGGTACTCAATTAGGGATATGGTCTAAAATGTCGTCTTAAATATGTCTAGTCTGATTATTCAATTTTTCGGGTATAAACGCCTGTTTTTCTCGGAATTTTCCTCTAAAGGATACGGATTTTATTGTTGAATCTGATTCCCCACCCCCGAATTGAGGTAGCATCATATTCCATTAGTCATAACTCTGGTTTCCTGATAGTGCTACTCAGAGGGGAAATCTCGGAAACCCTGGCCTTAGCATTATTTTTTTGAAGTGGTAGGTCACAGATCGGCTCAATATGCAAATATGGCAAAATGAAGTAGATAGGCGTTCTCCCCATCCTCACTTTAGTCAATAACAGTAGTTTCGATGAAATCTTAGGCACAAATTTTTTTCTGTAGTAAATGGTCTCGATTTTCCTACAAAATTACAGAAAATACGTGCGCACGTGCTATGGTCAACTTCAATTATTGACGGGTTGAAAAACTATGACTCCTCATACAACTACAAGTCAATGTCATACATTATTGGAATTAGTCATGATCTAAGACCAAAAAAACATTAGTAGAATGAGTCATGCTCTCATACTGAAAAAAGACGAACCTTCCAGATAGTAAAGAAGATGCAGTTGGTATAGAAAGCCATGAACCAATTGAAGTGAGCGAGACATGCTAGCGTCAGTCGCCATACGAACCTAGGGACCACCAAGTAAAATTTTAAAGTTACTCTAAAATTTCTTTTTTATGTGCAATTAGATAAATGAAGAGAAAACAGCACCACTTCAACGAACCAGAATAGAAAACAGCACCACTTCATCGTCCCATTCGGCGAATCTAGAGAAAAAATGGAATTGAGTAGAGCGAACGCGCATCGAGACTAAACGAGGGAGAAAACATCGACAAGTTTCAGAGTCAGTGAGTGAAGAGGAAATCACGATAAATAGATGATATATATTCCTATATTCCTTGTATCCAGATGGACTGTCGCATTTTTCACTTCAAACTCTCGAACACCGTAGAATGATCTTTGATCTTCTCTTCATCCATAAATATATTCACGGATTCTACTCTTTTGATCATTCTAACTTATACAGATTAGCCCCACTTGCCCGTAACCTTCGTAGATCTCTTAATTTGCGTATTTCACTGCACTTCGTATATCCAAAGTCTCACTCAAGCCTTGCGACTAGAATTATTAAAAGATGGAACACGCTTTCTGCTGAAATCGTTACAAGCTCACCTGATATTTTCCGATCTCATCTTCTCTCAACCCCCTCTATCTCTTTCTTGCCAGAATCGCTCTTTCGACTCTAATATTCTCCCGAACCACTGCTCTTCCCTAAGCCCACCCCCTTCTCCAACCACCGATTCGCTAAACAAGAAGACGGACCTCCTCCGAAATGATAATGAAGATCTGCGATAGCCCCCTCTCATCTTTAACCCTGGTGGATAAATAATTGAATTGAATTGAATTGACTTGAATTGAATTGATAAGTGGAAAGAGAACGCGCGTGCGACAACTGAGCCATATTGCCGGGGAGATCGATAGGAAGAGGGAGGGGCGTAACACGACTATGATTATAATTATACGAAGCTAGAATTTCAAGATATGAAGGAGACGCGCGAATGTTTGCGATAAAACAACATCAAATGGAAAAACAACCACCGACTAAACAACACTTTTTTCCTTACAGTAACCCAAAATCAAAGTATCAAGTAACGACTTATTTCAACGATCTACCGTAATCTTTGTAGATCATTGTTGTGTTTCTTTGCGATTTAGACTAATAAATAAGATTTACATCATTGTATCATTAGAGGAGTTTACTATTCTTCGATATGGTTCATTCATTATCTTCTTCTCACTTCTCATCGTCGGTCTCGTTGTTGTTCTCATCCATTTCTTCCTTCTCGCTCCTGATAAGACATCGATTGATTCACTGAGAGAGAGAATCAGACTCACGATCCATTGTGACGAAAGACATAATAGAGTATATCCTTGTCGTACTCTTCGTATGACTTCATTCTGAATGGAATTGATGAGATGGAATGAGATAAGTCCATTCCAACTCACGGATGGCATAGATCACGAGACTTCTTCTCGAAGTATTCATACGAAATCTCGGGAGTATCGAGACAATCGATGAGCAGCGTGTGAATGTCCTCGAGGTTGTACGACACGAGACAGGGTCTTTGGTTGAAGACAAGTTCTGAAGGAGAGATTACTGTAGGGCGGAAGGATACTATACTCATACTGAGAACACAGGCGATGGCTCGATAGCCACAACTCCAGTCGTCGGACTGTTGTTCGTAGTTGAGATAAATGCGAATAGGAATGTCCTTTTCCTCAAAGATCGAAGATCAAGTCGGGAATGAGGGAGATATCACTCACCTCGGGGAAGAGATGACCAAAAATTGCCAATATTTGATCATTTATGTTCTTGAGCTGGAATGAATCGATGACAAAGAACTACAGTATGATTCCAACCGATCGTTCAGGATGAGCCGTGTTGAGAAGACTATCGTATAGACAGAGATATTCCTGTAATAAAAAGTGGATCAATGAAGAGGGGAATGACCGTACTCTGGTGGGCGATCGATACACGACTACGTAGTGTAGACGATTGGCATCATAGAGAATCTCCAAAGAGTACATCAATAATCTATCAATCAATCAATAATCGTACCTGGCATACTCTATTCTTTCCATCTGTTATAGCCTTGTGGATCTCCTTCCGAACCTCTTCACTTCCTCCCAATTCACTCTCGAGTGCCTTCACCCTGAATGAATCTTCCAATTACCGTAATCTCCTCTGACTCCCGTACCCCTTCTGGTCGTTCTTCTTCTTCGCTCGCTCCAATTCTCTTTTTGCTGCGATCTGAATCAATGGGTATTTCTCCCCTTCCAGTTACCGTAATCCAACCATTCTTGCGAAGATGAGAATCGTGTTGATAGGCAACCATCCTTCGAACTTCCTATCAACTGTCGTCTGCTTCTCCAGTGACGATCTGGCAGTGAGAGTATTCATTGATCTACCGTATCCCCCTCCCCATCTAGGTACCGTATCCCCCTCCTCATCTAGGTACCGTAATCCATCCCATCACTCACTTGAGTCGATCACAAAAGGTAACAAGGGCGTCATCACTGATTCTCTCTCCGTACTTCTACAAGTATCACTTTCTCATCCTTTCATTATCGATCCATTTGATCTACCTGATCTGCTTCATGGAAAGCCCTAGATGAATTGAGTGACGTTTCTCTCGATCTACCAACTGACGAAGCCACATTCGATGTCTGCAAAGGAATGCTGTAATCCAACAATTGATGGTACCCTTACCTTGGTTCCGGTCTCCTCTACAGTACTCTCTGCAGTACTCTCGTCTTTGCCTTTAGTCTCCTCTACAGTACTCTCGTCCTTTCCTTTATTCTCTTCTACCGTACTCTCTTGCTTGGTCTCTGCATACTCTTCAACCATAGTAATCTCCTTGACTGGTTCGATCTTCTCTTGCTCTACCGCAGTCTTGGCCCAGCTCGGAGCGGGGGTTTGGCCCTTCTCTTGCTCATTGCCAGCCTCGTCTCGTTCTCTGCAACCTGCAATCTCCCTCCCATCCTACATTACTCTCCACTCTTACAGTAAGATGGAAGTCGTCGCGGGACGACGATCAGAAGGTACAGTACATCCTATTTTGTCAGTGCAGAAATTGAGGAAACGACTGAGCATTCGATGGGCGACTGGTTGATAGAAGGACGAGTACGAGAAATGAATGGAGAATGGAGAAGAATCGACGATGGATAGAGACTCTCTTCATTCCACACACACTCTCTCTCTCTTATTCTCCATCTATATTCAGATTATATCCATTCTTCTCGCGGATCCCACGTAGATATCACTTCCAGAGGAGAGGGTGATAAAGAAAGATTTGGTAAATATATTTCCCGCAAATATTCAAACACTCTTTTGGCGATAGACATTTATAATGGGAGCGATAGGTTATTATGGGTGTTCCAGTCCACACCCACCCCCCCCCTCCCTCATCTTCCCTCAATCTCTATCTCTCGGTTATTCTTGTCTCTCTACCCCTTGATACCCTCTCTAGGAACGAGAAATTGGGACGAGCCAGTCAGAGCTTTCCCCATTGAGAGTGAGAGTAGAGTCAAACGGGATAGAGAGGGCATCACTCATTCTCACAATATATTCCCATCTTCACCATCTCATGACCTTCCGATGGCAATCCATACTTCTCATCGTTACCGTAACCACCACTGAGGTACAGTATCCCATCGTTATTATTTCTCGATTAATTGTCGAATCTAGTCAATCTGCACCATCACTTTCGCTTTTTCCTTCCAGCCTTTCTTTCCGGTTTTGGTGGCTTTCGCTATAGGATGAACTCAATCAATGTAATCACTTCCCAGAATAAGACTAGTCCCTACGTCATTCAGATCTCTTTTTGTTGATGAGTGATCCAATTGAGGGACTAAGAAGGATCACCATCAATCGGAACGAGTTATCCCATCCTCCCGAGAGTCCAGAATGGATCGACAACTATCCCTCCACTCTCTTCTGGCCTCCTGCTCCTCCATCTGACTATCCTCGTTAGTACTACCCTATCTCCCATCCATCTACAGTATCCCTCTCAGCCTCCCCTCCTACTACAACCACTGAGCAACCGTATCTGCCCATTCAACAGTACCACAATTCTCACTACAACTACCGACCCATTCCTGTGCCCGAATTCAATGACGTCCCAGTGGAAGAATATGAGGTAGATCAGCCATCCTAGATGCAAATTAACCTTCTCTCAGCCCGAGACTACCACTGTTCGGTATTTGCGTAAGATCAAAGTTCATCCAAGAGGAGGAAAGAATCTGAAGCAGACGTATCAGCATCTCACTCCCGTTGCTGTCAGTTACTATTATTCATTCAACCAATTAATAGCCCATTTCAGGAGCAAACAACGACTGAAGTCTATGTAGCCATGGAGGTATGTCCATTTCACTGCTAACATAATTCAGCCCTAATCCTCTTGAATATTGCAGCCGATCGGAGAGACAGAACCTCCTCAGGAGGACTGGACTCACGAGAAGATAATGTCTCTCTGTTCCAATGCCTACTCTACCGCCAGCGGCTTCGGCATTCACAACTTCGATTCTCAATTCGCAGGTGAGCCACTGCTTCCTCCTTCCCTCCTAACCAATCCCTTCTTCCAAGGTGCAAACTGTGGCCTCATTCGTATCTACTACCCTGGCGCAACGTGTAAAGAGATCGAGACTTTCATGACCTACTGCGATAAGCACAGAGCAAGATCTTAGATGGAAGTATTGTATTTTATGTCCAGTAATAAGCAGTGATAAACGTAATAACGAAACAATGGCTGTGAGAATGGAAGAGTCACATCTCACAAGTAACAATTAACAATCAACAATAACCTGGATTCATTCCTTCTGATTCGTTTTCTTCTTGTCTCCATATTCTTGAGCATCAAAGAGTGCATTCCTCACAAGAGCCTTCGCTACTTTCTCGTTCACTCCAGCCTGCTCTCGACGACTTTCCTCAGTCTGTAGACGACCCGCGTATGTCTTCGTTCGATCCTGACAAAGCAATAAGTCATATTAATCGCAATGACCATTAATTTTCGCGAAATTTACCAAAAATACACAATTACAGAGAGGAAGCATACAATCCAATTACTCAGTCATAACATGCGTTTTTTTAGAAACAAAGGATTGTTTCCAATCGAAAAAATATCAAATATTTACCATCATTCTCATTTCGTTATCTATATTAGTACACCCATGGAATTTTGGAGCACTAGTGATAGGTGACAATGAGATAATTCACCAATTCGGCTTGGAGTGATTCATTCTTCCTCGGATCCTGACCCTTTAGAGCAAGCAGCGACCAAGCGAGTGAATTTACGGAGAACAGCGACATCACATCTATCCGAGCCAATTCAGTGGGATCTCTCTGAAATAAAGTCCTATTAGAGTCATACCAGTTGAGATCTGCTATCTTCAAAAGAAAAGTCACCTATAGGTGCATCCTACTAAACAAATATAAACCAAAAAAACGATAATGTAACATCACTTACATCAATATGTTCCTCATAATTCGACTTTAGATGCGGCTCCAGAGCGTCTTCAAGCGCTGTCAAAGCGTCGTTGAACGTCTTCAACTTGGCAATAACTTCAGGTGGAATAGTGGCCGTCTCGGAAGATTTTCCCGCAGTTGTACTTTCAGAATCAGTCATCTGAAAGATAGTATATAGAATGTGAGTGATATTAAGACAGAAACAAAGACAATCCAACGTTATATGCCACGGGAAAATATATTAACAAAAAAAGAGAAAGAGAAACCAATGACACCACGAAAAATAGTTGACCTAAGATTCGCGAGTACCGTAATTAAAGTTGCGTGATAAAGTGCGCCCACCAATTTTTGTTAGCCCGAATGTGGTAAAATCCAACCTTTTCGAGCTACCCAATTAAATTCCAATCGATGTAATTGAAGTAAAAATCTTCTGTTTTCTAAATAAATATTTTCTTGTGGAACAATAGTAGAGCCATATAAGATGTTGTTCACCTTATTTTGTTTCATCTCTAAATAGTCGAAAATATGTTTCTGACTATGTACACTAACAGGCAATTACTAGAGATTATGCAGCATAGTCTATGCTATATAGATATTGAGACAGAAATCAGTTGGTGTGACGCACGCACTAAATCTGACGGTTATTTGTCTTGTGCTCGTAATCTTCTTCTTCTTGTGTCTGATACACTGAGATTAAATCTCTACACATTGTCCATGAACTATCTAAATATCAATTTCAGCTGTTTTAATTCCGTTTTGAAACTGTATTGAGATAATGTAATGTAAAAAATCTTAACTAGTAAGAGAAATAATGAATTATAGGTTCTTATGAACTCACACATAGATAGGATCAACAAACAATCAAAGTGCTTTATCACTATTTGCTCTTTGAACTTTTCAATACATCAATTCTTTTTTTTTCCATACACTTAATTGTGAATGAGATGACTAAGGGACGAGTGATTGACCCTCCTCTTCTCTGAATCGGGGTCACCAACTAGTCTATCGCTCTTTCACCCCTCTCCCCTTTCACTCTGTTCACATTCTCTCTATGGCTTATCTCGCTCAATATCGATCACACCCTCTCTCTTTTTGTTCCCATCACCTGATTCTATTCAACATTGACCACACGCACTTCATTTTCTCTATTTCGGCGACAACTTCACAAAAACCCATATGTGTTTTCAGATATATGAACAAACGATAAGCATACGAATCATCGAATGATTCACATCGTAGTTCCATCTACGACAACTCTCGTTGAGAGGAGCGATGGTGTCACCAAATATACGGTTTGATCCAATTCCGTTGGTTGATCACTTCTTTCTCAGGCCTTCAATATTCACATCAATGGATGGCTCCATGCTACGATTCGCTACTCCCTCCTTCACAAATTCGCGGAAACAGTGAGATTGAAGTGAGGTTGAACGATATCTCAATCATCGTCTCTTTATCTTCGTTAGTCGTGGCCGGTATTGGTCATAGCTAGTGGAAGATAAATGTATCTCTGTTGGTTCGTATGGTAGTAGATGGCTAGTCTAACATTCTCTATCTTTCTGTCTGTCGTAACCCCGTCTTTCTTAATTCCAGGTTCGATTCCAGATTTGGAGGGCGATTTTCTCTCCCAGAATTCCCACCTAAGAAATTGTCTCTCACGAGATTGGATGGATCCGCGCTAGATGAAAGAAGATTGAAAATCGCCAAATATCTGCAGACTCGTGAGTATTGTTTATTTAAGAGACTTGATATATCTTTGGAACTTGGAGATGGAAAGTTGAGTGATGGAGTGCATGTATTCCTCATTGTGTCCTATCTCTCAATTGACTTGTCATTTTGCAGTAGTGCAACAGGCGGAAATCGTGAGAAGTACCATCGTGGAGAGGACATTTCTCGAATTCCAATTGGTTAGTTGATCATTCAATACGTTTATCTACAGTGAATCATCCAGAGTTGCGTTTCCGAAAATATGAAGGTATTATTCTGCACGAGATCTATCCAATGGTGGATCTTCCACTCTGAATGAACCCTACCCGTGCAGAAGGACAATGATAAACAACAGTTTATGCCAGTTCAATGCACTAATTTATACATTGCAATTAGTGAATTGTCAGGAATCATATCGACCAGCTTCATCCTCTGTCAATCTGGATGTATTTCTCGGAGATGGAACGAGACATTGTGTCAGATGCGGAGTCCTTCTCAATACCAGAGATGTCATGAAGGTTCGTCCATCTTCACTTTTGTAGATTCATCTCTGTATTTCCAATTGACATCCCTGTATTCTACAGGTTCTCTCCGAGACATTGGAGTGCGACTTCGACCTTCTCTCTCAATATTTCGGATTGTTTCTCGTGAGGGAAAGACATGACACTGGGAGAACATCCAATGAAGACATGTTGCGTACGTTTATTCTCTCTTCTTCACGGATGATTTGCCAACTGATTTCTTTCCATTTCAGCCGTGCGATTACTGCGGAACTTCGAGTCTCCTTATGTCTCTCTGCAAATGGCCAATCAGGTAAGATGTATCTATGATAGATAGATGACTATGTAGATGCTCGGTACTTTGGAATAGAGTGAATAAGAATGGAGATTGAACAGTAGAGAAAATTGATGAAGAATGTAATGGATAATAAATGAGGAGTCTCATTATTCTCGAACGTGTTTAACCCCTCTCCATTCAGCGATCTGCATCTCGTGGAGTTCAATACAAACTGCAACTACGTCGAATGGTGTGGGAAGTGACAGCCCATGAGAGATTGATTGAGTGCCCTGTCATCAAACAACTACTATTTAAACAGGTCAGAAGGAGTCAGAGAATGACGTTCTATCGCAGATTCTCTGTGAAACGCCTGATGAAAGCGATAATGATGTACATCTATTTCCTCAAGACTAGTGTTCCATCATCCCCTCCCTCATTTCTCCATCTGATTGTACTCTATTCCACTCCAGGCCTCAGCCGGATTCTCCTCTGGTCTTTTCTCCGCTTCTTCTTCTGAATCAGCCGAACAGCTTTATTCACTGAAGGGACAACCACATGCGGTGGATAGAGTGAGTGAATCCCCTCCCCCCTCTCCCCTCCCGTCATCCTATCCATTCCCTTCTCTCTCTCAGTTCCTTCGTCTCTGCACTCAACAGTCCTCTTATGGCTATGATAATCTGGGAGTGGCAGACTGTGAAATGCACCATCGACCAGCACAGAGAGTGAGTAAATTGGGATGATTGCTGAGAGATTTTGGATGGATGAATGATCTGTCTCTTCCAGGTGGAATGCTCCATGCAAATAGGAAGACGACAGCTTCTTCTCACTTGCACAAAGGTCTGTTTATTCTCAATCAAATAATGTAACTCACTTATGAAATGGCAGTCTGTGTAATACACAGTGAGTATCGTGATCTCGTTGCTCAATCCCCAGTCTCCATTCTCTTCCAGACAGGGGAGGAATGGATCTTCCGTGCCACTCGCATTCGAACATGGAGAATATCACAGCCAGTATCAGTGATTGACCCTCTTCTCTTCCAATTCGAGTATCTAGTGGGGAAAGATCACTTCGAATGGGTCACAATACACACTGATCAGGTACAGGAATTCTATAGGGTAGTCAATATTGATTGATTTTGAGGCTATTCTCCTCTCGCTTCTTCTCCAGTCGATTGGTGCAGATATTCTACATGAGCAGCATGAAGCAGCGGTGAGAATACTGTATCACTGTATCATGGAGATGTTATCGATTACTGATTTATTATCTCATTGATGATGAAAGAGATGATTTCAGAAGGAGGCAGCACGAGAGGCCCTATCTGAGAATGATGTCATCTCTCCACTCAAAATGCCCACTTCATCTTCATCTTCCTCCATTCAGAAGACTGCCAATCTATCCTATCCCAGAGATGACTACAGTACCTTCACCCCATACACACCATCCAGTGGAACCAGCAAGGTTACTGTACTTCCGGTTAGTCACCAATATATAACTCATTCAATGCTGAAATTCACAGGAGGTCATCTCTGGAACGTCAAATTCAAGTTTCGCCAATGAAATAACCGATGATGATCTGTAGAGAGAGATAGAGAGAGAGAGAGAAATCTATTGAGACTCACCTCCTATTCCATTTCAAATTGTGCTACAAATAGTTGTGCTTATACACTGAGCGTACAAATCATGATCTACTCAATTTAATGTAAAGATCTATCTATTCAGATATAATAACTCCCAGAAATGACTTGTTTGTACATTCATTGATTTATCTCGTAATTGTCTTCTTGTCAGTTCAATTAGCATAACCCCGGATTTCAAATCTACCAAGCCAAATACACTTAAATACAGTATCCCTCCTGTTGGGTTACGGAAATCGACCACCCTTCTCTGCTATTGTTAGGAAATATTGATCCTTGAGTGTCAAATGCTATTTACTTCTGCCTGTTCTGACAATGTCTTGTGATATACGTTTTTGTAATCTCTGTGTGTGATATTGACACTTCTTCTCGCATATTGAATCTGAAACTTGCATAAATTATTATTTATTCCTATCTGATTGAAATTATTATTAGTGTTATAAATAACGCAATAAAAAAAATTAAAATATTAATTTATTTATCAATTATTGAATTTAATTAAGAATATCAAAATATGCCAAATACAATGAAATATCACGAATAAAATAAATAATTTCGAACCGGAGAATACAGTAGGACTACTCTTAGAGTTGGGTAGGTGGGCGGTCACGCTCATGATTTTAAAAAAAATTGATAATCAATGATAATCATCATCATTAAGAGACCGGCTCCGTTATTTTCGAGGACTCGGCCGTTAGGGCCGGACATCGATATCTCCGATCCAGCCCAAATTTTTTCTCTGGATACCCCCATGGGTCCCCATCACCAAACGGGACACTATATGGTCCAGATCATTGAAACATAAAAATGGCAGGATATCGAATTTTGAAAACTCGAAAATCAGATAAAACTAACCGAACGATATAGGTCCAAAGTTAGTGTGGCAATATTATATATATGCTTAGACAACAAAAACACATTATAAGTTCGTTCAAAATTTCGATCGCAAACTGATTTTTTCAACTTTCAAAAATGGTTTTTGAATTTTTAAAAATCCATATGAAAAAACTGCATCACCGCTCTAAAGTCATATTGTAGAGCATCAAATTCTACGTCGAATAAGCTAAATAAGATAAATATAAAAAGGGCCCATTTTCAGATCAATAGTACCTGAAAGTTGCATTTGAAAAATAAGTTCTCAGAACCTCATCAATATGGTACTCATTTTGAAGCCCACATCGAGTACTTCATTCTTTGTGTTGAGAGTTTGACATGAAATTGATGTTTAAACAAGTTAGTACAAGTTAGTAGCATGATAATTGACAAATTTGGAAGTTTTAATTTTAGAAATAGAAATGAATAAATCGCAACGCGGCACTAAGTGCATCTTGTAGAACATCGAATTCCACGTCGAATATGCTCACAGAGATAAATATAAAAAGGGCCCATTTTCAGATCAATAGTTCCTGAAAGATGCATTTGAAAAATAAGTTCTCAGAACATCATCAATATAATACTCATATTGAAGCCCACATCGAGTACTTCATTTTTTGTGTAGATAGTTTGACATGAAATTGATGTTTGAACAAGTTAGTACTAGTTAGTAGCATGAAAATTGACAAAATTTGAAAATTTAAATTTGAAAAATAGAAATGAATAAAACGCAACGCAGCACTAAGTACATCTTGTAGAGCATCGAATTCTACGTCGAAAACGCGAATAGTGATACATATAAAAAGGGCCCATTTCCAGATCTATAGTACCTGAAAGATGCGTTTGAAAAAAAGTTCTCAGAACCTCATCAATATGGTGCTCATTTTGAAGCTCACAACGAGTACTCTATTGTTTATGTTGACATTTCGACCTATAATTTTTTTTGAACAATTTTTCACCATGATACATTCACAAGAGAAATTTTGATTCATTATATTCTTTTAAAATTAAAATTTCAGAATTTAGTCAATTTCCATGGTATTAACTTGTTCAAACATCAATTTCATGTCAAACTCTCAACACAAAGAATGAAGTACTCGATGTGGGCTTCAAAATGAGGACCATATTGATGAGGTTCCGAGAAATTTTTTTTCAAATGCATCTTTCACGTACTATAGATCTGGAAATGGGCCCTTTTTATATTTATCTCTGTTAACGTATTCGACGTGGAATTCGATGCTCTACAAGATGTACTTAGTGCCGCGTTGCGGTTTTCTCATTTCTGTTTTTAAAATTCAAATTTCCAAATTTTGTCTAATTTTCATGCTTCTAACTTGTACTAACTTGTTCAAACATCAATTTTATGTCAAACTATCTACACAAAAAATGAAGTACTCGATGTGGGCTTCAATATGAGTATTATATTGATGATGTTCTGAGAACTTATTTTTCAAATGCATCTTTCAGGTACTATTGATCTGAAAATGGGCCCTTTTTATATTTATCTCATTTAGGTTATTCGACGTAGAATTTGATGCTCTAAAATATGACTTTAGAGCGGTGATGCGGTTTTTTCATATGGATTTTTAAAAATTCAAAAACCATTTTTGAAAGTTGATAAAATCAGTTTGCGATCGAAATTTTGAACCAACTTATAATGTGTTTTTGTTGTCTAGGCATATATATAATATTGCCACACTAACTTTGGAACTATATCGTTCGGTTAGTTTTATCTAGTTTTCGAGTTTTCAAAATTCGATATCCCGCCATTTTTATGTTTCAATGATCTGGAATCTCTTAATTATCAATTTTTAAAAAATCATGAGCGTGACAGCCCACCTACCCAACTCTAGGAGTAGTCCTACTGTATTCTCCGGTTCGAAATTATTTATTTTATTCGAGATATTTCATTGTATTTGGCATATTTTGATATTCTTTGTCTCTCTGCCGATTCACCATCCATGAAAGTATAGGATGCATAAGTGAGAAAAGGCTTCAATACGCTTCTCTAGTTATCAGGAACGCTCCAGAATACTTAGTAGTTTTCCTTCCTTATGCATTTTCTGACAGGCTTCTTTCATTCGTTCACTTTCGTTGTTTCGCCCTCGCTGATTCCACCCCGTCTATCGCCCATATCTTCTTGTGTCTCAAGGGATCTATATTCCTCATATCTCGCTTTCGTTCATCTTCCATGTTCTCTTCCATTCCTAGACCTTCTCACACTTTTCCCCTTTCTCTCTCTCTACTGCGTTCATTTGTATGTTCACCTTGCTTACTCCATCCCTTTCCCTCCTTCCTTTCCCCGTCCTTTCGAATGACTAACTCTTTCAATATTCCTTCCATTGATTTTCACCCTCCGACTTTTTCAGTACTTCTTATTCCTCTCTTTCATGAAATTGATTCTATGCCTCCATTCATCTAAACTCTGACCTTTCTTCTCTAAGTCCTCCTTTTTGTCTTCCTTCTATCTTTCCCTCTTCTCTTCTTATCTCTTATCATTCCATTCTCTTATCATACATGTGCACGCGTCAATCTCAGAGGGGAAAGTAGAACAAAGTTCGCTTTATTTCACCAATTTTACCTCATTTTCATTATCTTTCTGCATTTGGGGTATTTTAATTGACACGAGAGGCCCATTAGTGACAACTCATCAGTGCCAAACGTTAGTCCTTCTCTCCCTCACTGCGTCTGTGTCTAACGTGGACTAACTCTGTCCTGTCTGCCACTCTCTCTCCTCTCACAGGTAACTGTGAGTGGTCAGTTAGCATTCATCGTCTCTCTTATTTGATAACTGTCGCTCTGAGTTCTTCCGCTAATTCCTATCCAATTTTATCAGATTTTCCCATTATTTATCTTACTAGACTGTAGTTCTCTCAATTTGCCTGATTAATAACGTCGCAATGTGTTTGTAGTGTAGTTGTAATGGAGTTTGCCCTAGAATGTTCATTGATTGTAGTGTCAGACACCTTGGATGGTAGTTGACATGAGAATGGCAGCTTATCAATTGATACCTATGGAAGTATCAGTGGCATTAGGAGTAGAGGGAGGTGATTCCATCATTATTAGATGGGAATGGGATTGTGAGTGAAGGTACTCGACTGATGTATCATAAGTTCATTTCCCTTTGACAGCTAAGTCGATACTCTCCCCTCCGAGTCATTTGAGAGTTGCTACTCCCTTCTCTCTTCTCACGTCTCCAGGCTGCATTGTGAAAGGTGGGAGGAATGAGTCATGTTCTTTACTTGTCTTACTCATTCGACTGGGGCTGTTTCATCCTGTATATGAAACTCACTTCTAAAATCATTTCGTCTATTCAGTCGCTTGCAATTATTTTTTTTTTACTCTGATCTTTCAATCCTCTGATCACCATTCCCCAGAGTGCTCATCACCTCATCATCGAAAGTTCGCTTCCTCGTGTCTAGAGAAATGTACGATTGATAGTCGGGTGGTATGATTTAGCAAGACGAACAAGAGAGAATCGAGAGATTTATTTGATGGTGCGATTGTAGAGGGTTATGGTGGTCTGCCTTTCTCCTTAGAATAAACTGGAGCGAACTGGAATATCCACTAAAACGAATTAGTGACTGTTTGGCTGTTTTGTCCATCCATGCTTCATCCCGTCTACCTCCCCCCCCCTCACCCCCCCCCCCCCCCTCCTCATCCCTCCCTCGTCTCATCTATTTCCTCCTTCTCTCTCTTTTCTTCCATTGTCTGTCTCTCCACTTCGTCTTCTCTCTCTCTTCTCACTAACTTTATTCCCAGACCCTCGTGAGGCGTTCCCTTTTCTTCCCTTCTAACTCTAAAAATATTGGAGCCGTGCTAGATATTTTTCCAATAACGATGCCCTGTTTACTGTGCATTTCTTCCCCCCCCCCCCTCTCCCATTTTGTCCTTCTCACTTCTTCTCCCTCTATTCCTCCTCCCTTCTTATCTCATTGTCTTCTCGTGTCTTCCACTGGTTATCGAATATCCGGGTCTTCTCCCTTCTCGCTTCTCCTCCCGTTAGTCGCCCCTTTTTCGCTACCATCGATTCACGCTTTCTCTTTTTTCTCTCAGAATTTCTCTTCCTGATAGATGGGTTCTTCGTGGCGCCCAGAATTTCCTGTTTATTTCGAGATTGTCTTTACTTATTCTTATTAATATTGTTCCAGGATGACGAAGGAGGACAAGGAGGCTATAGCTCCAGAGAGCATCGGCATCCAACTCAAGGATATGAAGGTACAGTAGAAGGAGAGGGGAGGGAATACGGTGGTTGAATGTATTTATTGAAGGGGGCTGGAGATGCGGAGGAGGAGCAGGATCAGCCAGTGCAATTGAAGTGAGGAGGGGGGGGGGGAACTAACGGTTTAACTGGATTTTTAAAAAATCGCTTGACGCTCCTCTTTTCACTAAAATATTTTTGATAAGTGATCTCTTCTGGTTTGGTTCAACATGACTGTTTGATGTTATACTGTTTTATCCACAGATGAAATACAGGGTGCTAGAATCCATGGCCGAGTGGTTAAGGCGCATACAAGGTATGATCGCGAGGTTGGGGGTTCGAATCCCACCATGTGCAAACACTTTTGCCAAGACATTAGGGGTGTGCTTGGGTTATCCTAGGCTTTTGCTCAACCCTCAGTACTTGGCAAAAGTGTTTGCACATTGCGGGACTCGAACCCCCAACCTCACGATCATACCTTGTCTGCGCGTTAACCACTCGGCCATGGATCCCAGACGTTATTTTAGCACCCCTATTTCATCTGTGGTTTTATCCCAATAGTTGGAAGAACTTAAAGCATTAATTAAATCACGACTTAATCTTGAAATGTATCAGTTGCTAGAATATTGAATGTCTAATGTGTTGATTCCCTCTCTCCCCCATCTCTCTACTTCTCCTCTGCAGAGTCTATCGTCGTCGTTGGTTGATGCTGGCCGTGGTGGCGATTCTCAACAATTCTAACACGATGACATGGATCTCATTCGCACCCATCGACAATATCGCTAATGGATTCTATGGAGAAGGAGCAGCCAAATGGTGAGAGGGGGAGATGTGAGCATCAGGGGTGTGCAAAAAAATTTACGACCTCCTTATTATGCATATTCTCTCTTATTCTCTAACCAGCGAGAGAGCATACGAAATGAGGAGGGCGTAAAATTTTTGCACACCCCAGGTGAGCATGTAATGGGACGGTATGTTTCCCCTTTTTTTATACTGATTGTTAAATTCTTGCCTTGTGTTCAACTCGGTATAGTCGTCATTTTTATTACGACAATTGACCAACATGGTCGGTGAAGTAAGGTAAACTCTACTACACAACAATGATCTTTCTCTATGATTCGATGATACGTTTTGTTGTTGGAATCACTGGTGAGCTTGGAAAGGGTTAGGCTTCGATTTCGCGGGAGCCCGGACGTTTGGAAGGCAAGTTTTGCGGCTAGCCCGGGTTAAGGAAGGGTTTACCGACGTTTTTCGGTGGAGCCTTTTTCTCGAAAATTTCGGGGCAGTCCGGACCATTCACCCTTTTGAGCTCATCAGTGGTTGGAATAATATCAGTGTATACTACTGGTTTAACCGAAAACATGGGCGTATTCCTTACGTGGTAATATATTAGTGAAACTTGTTATCTATAATTGTATCTATCACAGGTTCTCGATGGTATACATGATGATGACGATCCCCGTGGGAATGTTCTCCATGTGGGCTGGACGATTCTTCGGCACCAAGACTGCCATCTATGTGGCCGGTGAGTAGGAAGAGGATGGGTTACGGTATATTCCTCGCTCTCGCAGCTATCGCCAACTGTCTGGGAACGGCGATTCGACTGGGATCATCGTTTGTTCCGGACAATCTGCGATTCCCGATTGGTATCACTGGACAGGCTATCGCTGCCATTGCTTACCCATTCATCATGTATCTCCCTTCCAAGGTGAGAAGAGGAGAGATGAGATGATAGAAATGGAAGATGATGGAAGACGGACACTGTTGCGGCTATCTATATTTGGGTTTCCACTCCAATTACGAGTAATGAATGAGTGGATTGACGAATAAAGAATACATTAGGTGATCTTTCTCTCCCCTCAGGTTGCCAATTCGTGGTTCCCCCATAATCAACGAGCCCTCGCAGTCACAGTGGGAGCGATGTCCAATCCACTCGGAGTACTACTGGCAAACACTCTCGTACCCAATATCGTGAGTTATCTCTCCTTTCACCTGTTGGAAACTAATCTCGTCGAGACTTATTCTTATTTGTATGGTTTGGATTGGATTGCTCGTATTTTAGCGTTTTCTTACTCATTCAATGTGATTACGAGAGAAAAAAGTATGACAAATTAAATAAAAAGTTGCCTTGAGACGTCAAAAGGGTAGATTATCTATGATGAGATTGATGTATGGAGGAGGAGGAGGAGGAGGAGGTTGTTCATTGCAGGTGAGTAGTGTGGATGAAGTACCCTTGGCCAATATCCTCGTCTTCGTCCCCTGTTGCATCGGACTCATTCTCGTACTCGTTGGAGTCAGATCGTCGGTTTTTTTTCTTCAACTTATTTCATTGATATTTAAAATTATTATAATATTGTATAAAAAACATACCATATATTCGGATCAATATTGCCCGAGTAGTTCGCCCCTCCCACGATTGCTTTCAACCTCTAACCAACTCATCCATTCTTAATCTTGATCACAGTTATCCCATGTTAATACCATCCATAAGTATACATGCATCGCAATTGCAGTGGCGAGCCAAAGATTCCTCCGTCGTTCTCTGCCTCTCAGGACCAGATGGATTTCCTCTCGGGACTCAAACAGTGCTTTATGTCCAAGCAGGTACGGTAGAGGGATACTGTAGTCCATCCATTGATCGATGACTTATTGGATTCATTCAGTACTTGATTCTCTTCCTCGTAATGGGTGGCGGTATCGGCATGTTCAACTGCCTCTACACCATCATGCAGGTCAGATGAGTGATTACGATTACGGTACAATTGGGCCTGGATAATCTAGGGCTAGCTATATATTCGAGGAAACATGGCTTTCTATATTTGTAATTTCTCTCAATCATCCGAACTGACACTACGATAGTGATATCTCTTCGCTCTATCCACATCTATCTAATTCTTCTCTCCCTCTTCAGAAGTTGCTGTGCCCCTCCGGCTATGAGAATACCTTCGCTGGTTGGTGTGCCGCTCTCATGATCATCGGTGAGGATGAAATTGATTTACTGATGGAGAGAGAGAGAGAGAGAAAGAGAGAGAGAGAGAGAGAGAGAGAGAGAGAGAGAGAGAGAGAGAGACATGTGATATAATGGAAATACGACAATCGAGTAATGTAACAAAAAACATCATATTGAGAATGAGCAGAGTGTAGCGAAAGATGGAAAAATGGATAATGAATGGGATATTGTGTGTATCTCTCAGGTGGTCTCTTCGGTGCTACTGGATCGTCCATTGTCATCGATAGAACCAAGATGTATGAGGAGACGATGAAGGTGGGCAGGGGGATTTAGATAATTATATTAGATTGAAGTTATTGATGAATCACTAACGAAATTAACAAGATATAGTGATACATCTCCAACGTTGAATGAATTGTGATGATTTGACTGAGAAGGATTGATAAGTGAAGACTCCTCCCTCTTCCCCCTACAGGTCTGCCTCGGTCTGGCAGTTGTCTTCGGTCTCATCTTCATGCAACTCACTCTCCATAATGGATTCAGACGTATGTTCTCATTTCATCTTTTTTGTATTGGTTGTTCAAGATTTCTGGAAGTTTTGCCATGTTGGATGGGTTTGATTTCTTTCTCGACAATACTCTTCATGATGGGTCTTCCTATCCTCCATCTCCCTCTCTCTAATCTAATATTCTCGAAACTTCTTCGGTTTCTGGCTCAGATTGCGACCGCGCAGATTGAAATGAAAGTGGTGGAATGGAAATTGAGATATGTGGGATGAAGAGAGAAACAATCAGAGAATTGTCCGAGCCAGAAACGGAAAAAAGTGGCACATTCTCTCTCTGCCTCTCTTCAGTTCTCATCGCTGGTTGCTGTTTCCTGTTCGGAGTCCTCGGTCTGGCCACATATCCCGTGGGTCTGGAATTGTCAGTCGAGTGCACCCATCCCGTCTCTGAAGCCACTGCCACCGGACTCATCGTCCTGTCTGGACAGGTACGGTAGGAAGGAGGGGAGGGGGGATACGGTAGACAGTGGAATGACCTCATCCATTCCAGATCCAATCCGTGATCTTCGTCGTTCTCATGGATGTCCTGTCGAATGGTAGACCAGTCTCAGAGGAGAAAATGAAAACCGAAGTGAGAGAATACCCGTCACTATGGGGGAAGGGGGAGAGGGGAGGGGGCGGGGGGGAGATGGCAGTCAGAATAATGAAGATGGAATTGAGAAGAAATGAATTACATAAATGGAAATAAAATAATGTGTTGTTCAGACGTGCTCTCTCTTCGATGGAGATACTGCGAATAGACCGACTGACAACACAGTGGCAGTGATGGTGAGTGAACGGAGAGAAGAGAGGAGAGTACTGTAGAGGGAAACGGGAGAGGGACTATCTAGAAGTGAAAGGAGTATCGTGATTGGAATGGTCTCTCCCCCCTCAGGCATTCTCCGTCATCGCCGCTGTTCTCGTTGTGATTCTGGTCTTCTTCTTCAAGCCAGTATATCGACGACTCGAAGCAGAGAAGGTCACATATTCACTTGTTATAGATCATTTGTATATAGCAGCATCGAGCTGTATTCCATAATGTGATCAGTTAAGTGTATTATGAATTACTAGCGGGTTTTCCCCCGACTACGTCGGGGGAAGAACCACTGACGGTGTTCGGCGCTTCGCACCTCCCATAAGCTTAATTCGCCTAAGCTTAGATTCTGTGTTGGTAGGATGCCCAAACCAAGCGTTGGCAGGACGTCCATATCGAACAGCCGCAGACACACGTTTGCGCGTTATATAGATATAGATGCATAGATTGTCAAGCGCAAACTATCAATATATGTATCCTTTAAGTCTAACCGCGCTGCTGCCGACAAGAGAGAAGAGCAGGCGAAGAAGGAGAATGAGAAGGTGAGGAGGGGGAGGGGAAGAATTGATGATCTTTGATCTTTCTTGATTGATCCTTGATCTCTTGATAATCGGTATTTGTGTGATAATTCACTGGATACAGTATTGATAGTGATATTCTCTACAGGGTCTTCCCTCTCTGGACAACACAACTCAGCCCCTCAACGCCTAAGTTCAATGGTCGATCTCCCCTTTTCCATCTCCATCTTCTATCCACATATTGCTTTCACAGACCCCTTCCAATCCCCCAGTATTCCATCGTTTCTCGAAGATCAAAGATCGTTCTCTACATTCTTCTCACTTGCGTACTGTATTTATCCACAGGGACTAGTATGAGCTTTTTCGATAAGTGAACCAATCGGCTTTTCCGACCCTGTTATTCTATTCTTTTCAATTCAATCGATGAAATGACTAGTCAGTGGGCGGGGCTAAGGGGGGGGGAGGGAGGGGATGGTTGAAATGGTATTGGACTCCTCTCTGATAACATCCCCTCCCTTCAAGGAGTCTTTCATCTTTCCGACCTGACGACTCTTTTATTCCTTTCCGCCTCTCAATTTTCATGCCCAAATCAAATCGTTGTGCGAATTTGCATCACAACTTGTAGCGAGCATCCATCGATCGATAGTCCTACCGTAATCCCTCACCCTACGGGTTCCCATCTAGACCCCTTTCCGCTTACCGTATTGCAACCTGGTTGATTAGAATCCACTCGAATATCACTCAGATTATTGATTGGGTCTATCCCATGCTCTCATCTGATTCTAGAATGAGTCACTCATTCTTACTCGTTTGATTCGAATTGATCTTTCGCTTTTATTGTTCCTCATTCAGAGTCTATACCATTTGTAGCTGTACCTTGTTGCTAATAATATTGTACTTCCATTGTAACTGATTTATCTGTATCTTTTTACCTTTCACGAAGAATGTTCACTTTTTTATTAAGTTGAAGCGGCTAAACAGTTTCATTTCTCGAAGTACCGTAATCTTGTTCTGTTTATGGTTGAAGATAATCGCCTGTTGATCTACCTTCTATCCTCTCACACCAATCTCATCTCTCATCCCTCATCCCTCTTCTTCTCAACTCATCAACTCATCCATTCACTCATCTCAATCACTTTCATATGGCCGCCCTCTAGTCTCGTTGAATCTGGTGGGAGTCTCCTCTCCTCAAATATGTCCCATAACCCATCACCCTCAATGTCTAAATCCCTCCCATCTCGACCCCTTGGCGCATCTGTCTCACAAAGAAGCCTACTTTCACTCAATTGGTGCTGTCTTGAGGGGAAAGAATATCCTCGAGTGACGAGTGAGTATTGTAGTCTATGTATGAGCTGTTGATGAAGTTGAGGTTATAAGAGGAAGGTTTGATCTGATGAATCTCCCTCTGGATCCAATCATTCCTCCATCAACAATGGTCATTCTCCTTTGCACTCTCTCTCTCCCTCACCCTCATCCCCCGATTTAATGTCCGTTCTACGTCTTCCGAAATGCGCAACAGTTGTGTCCGCGTGTCGTAAAGGTGAATGAGAGTGTGTTAGCGGTGTACTCACACGACGACGTATCCCATTCGTCGTCCGGATGGAAGTTATCAAGTATGAGACTGAGAGTGGCCCTATCATCATCTCCTCGTCGTTTCTATCATGTGTAATACTTTTGCTCCTTTCTCTCTCCATTCCTCCTTCTCTCTCTCCTCTTCATCAACTGAGAGGGTTCTCTACCCGATCCCCTCTCTTACTTCAGTTGTGTTGCTCTTACTCCTTGTCCAAACTGCCCCCATCATTCAGCCACATTTTGACACCCCTATCAACACTACTCTCGAGTCACTTCTTGATCCCCTCAATGGGATACGGTAGATGATATATCTCTCTCTTTTTTATCCATGGCTGTTCCTTGGAATGAGTCTGGACTGATCCGTGGACAATGCTCCTTCCTATCAATCTCTTCCCCATCTGGTATTATTCCAACTCGATCTTCTTCTCTTCTGGTGACAGACTCAGTGAAAGATCGTTCCTCCCTCCTCTTCCTTTCATTCTGTCCCCCACTCTCTCCCCTCCCTCCTCCTCCTCCTCTTCGTACCAGATGCTTGAGTAGGATGAAGGGAGGGACAAAGAGGGAATGGGGGGTCGGTGGGGGGGGGGGGGTTCCCTCTCCCTCCTCAGATTAACATAAATCATCGTCTTGTCTTATCAGAAGAGGGGAAGCTGCAGCCAGTCCCTCTCAAGGACACTACCACTCATTCCTCCCATCATCTGGCCCTTTGACCTACCCACCCCGCTGGGTACTGTATCCGTCGTGTTCACTTTTCTTCTCAATACAAAGTGTTGATGGTATCTATCCATTCTCCATCATCTCTCTTCCTCCTCCATGCCCCATCCCTCCCTCTGGACTCCCTCCATCTTCCTCTGCTTCTCCTATCGATATGCCATCAATCACTGTTTCCCCTCCCCCTCCCCCTCCCCCCCCCCAACCCTTCCCTTCCTCCCCTATTCTCGCACCCATCTCCTCCCCATTTGTCTTCTCTTGACTCAGTCTTGGTTTCCGCGCGCGCCAATCGAGAGATTGGGGGTCCTATCACGAAGATCAGAGAGGGCAGTTGAGTACTGTAGTGTGCAGGGGTATTTCCGGGACCCGTCACTTCCGGTACTCAGATTAAGAGTGCTGATTAGTAGGGTGGGAGAGGAGAGGAGACAAGGATGGAGATTTGAGACCGACCAGGGGGGCAATAGACAGACTAGCTAAGTTTGGTGAGGACAGAAGATACTGAGGTGCTAGAGGTACAAGAGGGTAGAGAGTGCTAAAAAGCCGAGTCACTTGGCCATTTATCCTCAATACCTCATTCTGTGAATTTTTTACTTTAACGTTTCCTTTTACTGGCTCAGGTTGAATAATTTAAAAGTCGTAATTTATAACTCTTGATTCGATGTAAAGAGTTCATTTAGAAGTTCTTAATTAGAACACATTATGTTTGACGCCCAGTAGAATGATATACGACCACTCTTTTGACAACGATTGCCGTCGGTTTCTTCTAATCGAGATTAAATCACTCTCTCCCTCTATCTTCTCTATCCTCTCTCCCTACCCTTCTCATATCAATAGCCGAAGGTTCATCAATCGTCACCTCTCTTTCCTTTTTGCTCTTCTTTCTCTCTTCACTCTCTCATTTCTCCCTTATCTCTCATCCATTTCTTCCATCGGTCATTCTCTGAATCCTCCATCTATCTCCACTGCAGATGTCCACTCCTATTTGTACCCCCTTCATCCATTCTCGATACAGTATCCCCCCTTCCCCCCTCCCATTCTTCTCTCACTCCAAATCCCCTCTCGCCCCTCCTTCTCTCCTCTCCTTCCGTTTCCGTGGTTTTCACGAGCAACTACTGTAAGACTCGTCCGTACTCTATCCATTCTCTCTTTCCACTGTTTTGTAGATTAAATAAATATTTTATTCAATCTGAAGATTAGGGATGGTTTACATTGCATAGACACCGAAACCAAAGATCCCTTGGTTCATCCTCTATATAAATCGTCTCCCTTTATGGATTGGATATGGAAGAAGTGAGGCTCTCGATCTTCATAGCGATTCGATCGATGAGTGAGTGGAGATAAGAAGGGAGTCTATGTTCACCCTTTCCCCCTTCCCCCCTCTCCCCCTCCCTCTCCTCTCTCTAACCCGTGTATCTCTTTCCCCCACTCCCTTTCACACCTTAGCTTTCCTTTCGTCTTCTCTAATTCGATTCTCTACTCATTTACCCCCTGAGAGAGCCCATCCCCCCTCTCCCCCCTCCCCCCCCCCTTCTCACTCCCTCCATTCGATCGTTCCTTTGATTAACTTCCTTCCCATTCACTTAACTCATTGTTGACTCACACCTTTCTTATTGTGAATAACGTCTGTAAACACTCCTTCGTCCTGATTGATAGATGATGAAGTGAAGGGTCTCATTGGGTTATCATCATCTCTCTTCCGTGTATTTATGTAACTCTCTCGTGATTGATTCAGTAAACAGACTATCTTATCTCATTTCCTTCCATTCTCACTGATACCTTTAGAGGTATCAGTGAGAATGGAAGGAAATCCCCCCCCCCCCCATCCCCCCATTCTCTTTCCCTCTTTCTTCTCTTGATTTGTCGTCGGTGCTTCTCTTTGAGTCTTCCACAATTTATCGTTACTCATCCGAATTCAGACTTATATTTCAGGTCTCGGGTGCTTCTCTGGGGACGAGAATAGTGGACACTCGAGCACCCCCAACAATGCTTGGAGAGGTGGGTACTGTTTGATCTTTGGTCTCTCATCTCTTTATCGCATCTCCTTCATTTGTTGATACTGTGTTTTCAGTTATATTTATTAGTGCGGTTATGACAACGTAGATTATTGAAACAAAAACTATGTGGATAATGAAAGGGGTGAGTTAGTGATGATGACCGACTTTGGTTTTTTCTCCTCGAAATTGGACAGTGATTTAGATAAATGATAATGAATGGGGAGACCCCCTGGTGGGTTGGAATGTGAAAAGAGACAAGAGGACGATTTATAGACTGAGTAGTCACTCAATGGTAGATCAAAGGGGGATAGAAGGAGGGGGTTCCATCAACTGTAGATGAATAAAAGGGAAAGGGAAAGGCGTGTTTCGATCTCGATCAATTCTTATCTCATTCACTACTCGATCACTTATTAAAGGGATCATTCTCTCTCTTTCTCTCTCTTTCTTCCACTCTCTTCTCTTTCTCTCTATGCTAGATACATTGCTTATTCCCCCGATGAAGTTCCTTCTTCCAATTAACCGGAAAGATGCGAGATGATGATTGGAGATAAGAGAGAGTCGATAAAGAGTGCGACAATCGGAGAGAGATGAAGAGAGATGAGTGAGGGAGAGAGAGATGGAGGGGGAGATGGAGAGGGAGGAGAAGGAGGGGAGTAATAATTGTGAGGGGTGTTGACCAGAGGCGAGTGTTTATGATCGAATTTTATGGAGTTGGCACCTCAGATGAGAAGAGGAGAAGAGGACTGTACGGAATGTGGCAATGAGGATGGAGAGAGAGAGAGGAAGGGGGGATGGAACCATTAGAAAAATAGATATTGTGTTCTTTTCAATAGATGCAATCGCGCAAAGCAAACGTGTTTCTAAATGGGAAAATATAAAAAAAATTTATCTTTTTCCCCAAAAAATAGTTAGTGATATTGGAATTGTTGAGGATCCATTGGGTCCGTCGACGTCGAGTGCCACTCCCCCGTATCCACACGATGAGAGTACACGAATGGGAGAGATGGATGGAGGAGGAGGGACGGCCTCTATTGTGAGTGAGGGAGAGGGACGAATTGTAGTACTCAATTGATGTAGTTGGAGTGTCAATTAGATTTCATTGATGAATTAATTATTTTTTCGTTGAAGTCTGTAATTTATTGTGATTCATAATCCTACTGGTGGCAAGATGATCTCGCATTGCAGCAGTCCCTTCCCCCTCTGGAGACTATCACTGGGAGTGGCTCCTCTCCCTCCGTCCCTCTGTCCCTCCCCCATTCCCTCCCTCCCATGGACCCCGCTGGATTCAAGATCAATCGATGGCAGAACAGAAACTTCGACAGCGGAGTGCAGACGATGGTACACTCACAGGTGAGAAGGGAAGAGTTGGGGGGGGAGAGGGGGATTGGTCCATGATGGAGAAATAGACTTGGATGGAGTGAATGAATCTCCCTCTTCCAGACTCAATCTCTGATGTCCATCCATCCCTCGGAGATCTCCGTGATGAGTGGAATGACAGATGACGTCACCAGACAGGATCTCACAGACGCCCAACGGTGAGGAGACAGGAGCAATTCCGTTTGAAACCATATCCATTTGTAAATTGTTCTCTCCTTGAAAAAACCTTGTTAATGACTATTACAACCATTTATAAACGTCCCGATTAAAAAAACAGAATGGTTATCCGAAATGGAATATATCTGATCTTTGATCTGTCTCAGATGTCGTTTCGAGCGCCTCTCGATCACACCTTCTGGCAATTATGAGGGAAGTGGACTGCCAGAGTTGGTGCAGTTGATGAAGGATGAGGATGAGGTGAGGAGAGGGAAGGAAGGGAGGGGGAAAAGGGGGTAGATGGTGGGGATATGATGAGAGTACGGTAGATCTTAGACTGGATCTGGGATGAATTGGAATGGACGTCGATTGCAGGCAGTATGCTACAAGGCAGTCTACATGATGCAGTCTATCGCGAAGCAGGATTCAGATGTTAGATTCTTCTTCTATTATTTGTTTATTATAATATACATCTATGAAGTTACTCCATTGTTGATTTTGTCTCACCATTACCGTTCCACTATAATCTCACCTCTTTTCAGCTACGTCGGGAACGAATCATCATCGGGTCTTCGGTAGCTGCTGCCCTTAGAGAAGTACTCGAGAGGAGGAGCAGTTCACCCGTGAGTCTATCCACGAGATTGATCTTTGTCTCTTGATTTAGTCCATCTCTTGATTTATCGTTTATTTCATCATACATCCATAGATTTAGTGAAGTCTATCCCTCGATTGATCTTTGATCTCTTATCTCCTCCCTCCTTCAGAACATCATCCGAGTGGCACTGGGGGCTCTCTTCCATCTGTGCAACCATCCAGATGGAGTCAAGGATGTTAGTTTGCTGTGAAATTTACTCCACTCACAATCTAATTGTATCAGGTGGTCGAATTGGTTGGAAATGAGCCGAATCTGCTCACTCATCTCATCAGACACATGAGGTTCGGTATTATTATTATTGATTTATGATATTATTATGTTCCTTTTGTTCGGATATTCTTTAGATATTGGCACACTAATAATCCCCTCTTTATCTCAGGACAGCTCCCTTCTCGTCCTACAAATACGCTATTCTCTCCCTCCACTCGATTCTCTCTGATCGATCTGCCCTCGGACAGGCTGCGACTGCTGAAGCCAGGTGAGAGATTTTCCTTGATTGGTCTTTGATCTTTCAATTCTGAACTGTCAGTTCACATGCATTACGGAATAGGAAAACTGTGTCTATTTACCGAGGGAAAGCCGTTGTCATTGACTGTTCCACTATCATTGGATGATGATTGCCTCTTCAGACACCGGGACGCTCTCTCTCCGGCAGTGCTTGTCCTCCGACCAGATCAATCCGAGAAACTCCTTCCCATTATCATCGATCTCATCAAGATCCTCTGTGAGAAGAGCAGTGATCAGAAGGTGAGGAGGAACAACCATTGATGATGATGTAACAATGGTGATTGCCTAGTGATGGCGTTATTCCCTTTCAGAATCGGTTCATCGAGCAGGGAGGAGTGGCAAAGCTGTTGGAGATTCTGCAGAGGTGAGTGAAAGAAGGAGAGGAGAGAGGAGAGACAGAGAGAGAATGATTCATTCAGATGCAACTACGAGAATCTACTGTGGAGAACGACGAAACTACTCGTTCAGATCGCCAACTTTGTGAGTGTTTTCAAGTGATTTCAACTTCTGTTTTCTAAAATATCCTATTCACATGGATCTTAAGATTGACTATATATTCTGTAGAATTGGGTGATTGTATTACCAGTCATAGGTAGATCAGCATACATCTTCCATCTTATTCGACAGATATAATGAATGATGGTCTCCTCCTTCAGTCTCCCTCATCTCTCATGGCTTGTTCTGCTCCCTCGATCCTCCACACTCGCCTCTCTCATGGATCAGGGAGACTCGTTCAGTGTCTACTAGAGTGCCTGAGGGCCATCTCGGATATCGCAACACCACAGGTGAGAGGAGAGGGGAGGGGGGAGCTGGGATTGGACAAGATTCACCCGTTGGAGAAATGATATGTAAAAGTTTGCTGTGCAGGGCACCGACTCTACTCCTGTTCTCTCTTCTATTCTTTGTCTCTTCGGTCACTCGAATCCCTTCATTTCTCTCTACTCCGTCCAAATCCTCTCCAATATGATAGCCAACCATCGGAAGAACAAGGTGAGAGATCAGAATGGATTGAAGCGGAAATGATGACTTCAACATTGGTTGCAAATTTTTGTTTTAAAAAAAAAATGAAACAAATCCTCTAATTCTATTTTCACATTCATATATTCACTCGATGCATCTTCAATCAATCAATGGATTCAGGAGTATCTTGCCTCGAAGGGAGTGGTTCCTACTCTGATGAGAGTCCTCTACGAATCAACCATGTGGGTGCAAACTGAGAAGGACAGAGAAGTCAGCGAGGAAATGCAGGTGAGAATGGGGCAGGAGAGAGGGGGAGGAGGGGATGGATTGTAATGGACTACGGTAGATCAGCCCTGCTTTATCGGCTAGTGCATCAATATTGAAATAGGCTTTTAATTTGTGAATTAGGTTATTGGTGAGGGTGTGTGGGTATGAAAAAGAAAGGAATAAGGTGAAGATTGACAATTTCCATTCAGGAGGCTCTGCTGTGCTGTCTGCATCATCTTTGTGTGAGACACGACTATGCGCAACAGGTGAGAATGAGATACAGAGGTTGATATTATGAATGTTCTTTAAATATAACCGTATTTTGATTTCACTAGAATGCTTGATGTTGACTGAGTAATTCTATGGAAAGCTCGATAGTGAACTTGAAATGCAGATTCGAAAATAGGATAAGTAGATGTAAGTATCTCTCTGATCAGGTGTGTAATCTGGTGATGGTGGAAGGGAACAGTCAATTGCTACTCGATCGTCTCTCCCATATGAGACCCGCCGTCCTCAGACAGACACTTCTCATTCTAGTCCAGGTACCAGACACCCCCTCCTCCCCTTCTACCAATCTTTTTAATTCCATTCAATTTCGAAAATAAGTGATATTTAGTAAATTTTACTGTTGATTTACTGTATTGTGATTAAATTATTTTCTCCTATCAAATGAATGGCAATAAATAATTATTTGATCACTTCAGACTGCTCCACTGGAAGCGAATATCTCTTCGTTCCGTTCTACTCAGATCGAATCAAGAGAGGGATCAAGACTCACTTTCATCCATCAAATAGTCATCATTCTAAGAGTGGCCTTCCATCAATTCCCCGCCGCCCAACCAGGAGTGGTCAGTTTACCATCGATCCATTCCAGATCCATTCCAAGTCCATCCCCCCACTGATCTATTTCCTTTTCAGCCTCTCAAAGTGGAGAATGTCCGAGTGGTGGAGTTGATTGTGACGACAATGACCATTCTGACCTCTCTCTGTAGAGATCGACGATTACTCGAGGAGGTGAGAGAAGGGAGGGGGAGGGGGAAGGGGGGGGGGGGGGTTGAGTAGTGATGATGATGATAGGAGGGAGGGAGGAGTGGCTAGTGATGAGTCCATTCCATTCAGACTGTCTACCATCTCCTGCAGCATCTCAATTCATTCATCCAAGAGAGACGAGTCTTCCTTCCTCTTTTCGCCCTCGATCAACCATTCGTGCAGGTACGCACATTCATTTTATTCCATTATATTTCAACAAACTATTTCACATTCATTGAGGTATTTTGATTCTTTACTGAGTCTTTCCGGAAACTAAAGAGTTAAATTAAATGGATGATCATGCAGGATGATTCGATGACTGGCCCCGCCCTCTCCCTTCTTCTCGTCCTCTCCAATCATCCTCAAGTAAGAGTTGAATCCATTTTAGTGTTATTGACGATAGAGATGGGCATGAATTCGCAAAGTGCTCAACGGATCTGAATTATAATAGATAGTGTGGTAGATATGAGTAAAGTTGTTCTCATTTGAGAGTATAGAATATAAGTGAATCAGTCCGAATCATAGACTGATCTCACTGAATCTCTCCTTCCCTCAGATAACATCCATTCTCTCTACCACTCCATGGCTCTACCAAGTACTGCAGACTCATGCTAGAAGACCCGAATTGCCAATTGGTGAGAGATACTCATTTATATTATTTATTTTAATCATCACAGTAAGAAAAACGTTACAATAGGCTCAAAATATTCCGATTGTGATGTTTTTACACGTATCGATTATAAATGAATTAATTAACTGCTTCCCATTCAGCCACTCCCGCTCACAATCTCATGTCTTTCCTCTACAATCAGCCATCGACCTCACACGATCGATTTCAGCCACCGTATGAGACCTACCAACAGGTGAGTTGCTACCGTACCTCTAAGACTACAGTATCCTCACCTCATTCCTTTCAGTACGGTGCCCCTAGCAACTACGGTGGATACTCGATGGCGTCATCATATCCTCCTCCCTCCCATCATCCTTCTCATCAATTACCCCCTCCTCCTCCTCCAATGGTCCCTCCTCCCTCTTCCCTCCCTTCCTCTTCTCACTCTTCTTCCCGTCCCGAACCATCACCAGAAGGTCCTTCCATTCACAATCTCCCATTGAGGAATGACATTCCAATCGGAGACAATATCGGACCATGGCCAGAGGTGAGATCATTTACTCTATCTTGTATAGGGAGAATGATCGATTGAATATCCTACCGTATCCTCTCCTAATCCTTTCTTTTCCTCTCAGGACCTGCACCTCCAAGATGATCCATTCGCTCAAGTCTTCTGTTCCCCCTCGACTCCTCCCTCACCCGCTCCTCCTGCTGTATTCGATGCCTACGTCCCTCCTCCTCATCCCCAAGCTCCGCCCACCAATCAATATCCTCCCCCTAGCCACCATCTACCGTACCCTGACCCCTACAATCCACCAGTCAATTATTGATCACTTTCACTCAGGAGTTATTACAATATTCCATGATTATCGATCGGTGCCAGTATTCTCCCGTCCATCCCCTTCTTCCTCCCTTGCCATTCTGAATCGAGTGATAGTGCACGCGATCTCTAGAGAGTCCAGATAGGACAGAGAACGTAGCGAGAGAGTGTGTGAATGTGAGAGAGTCTATCTATCTATCTATCTATCTATATATTTCTGTTTCCTTTCCCACTGTGACCACCTCAGCCAAATGACATTTTCTTGTTCCTCGAATCTGGATGTTGAACGAGTTTGCGATTCTTTCAATTCTCTTGTGCTAAAGACTTGTAAATAACCATTAAGTAATAAATTTGTATCGTTTAATCACTGTTTGTTCATGAAAGAGGTAGATCAAAAGTGGTGACAGATTGACTACGGTATTCCCATTGGTCTCAGCTGGATGCTTCTCCCCTCTTGTCTTCCCTTTGTAGATACATCTCTCTCTCGGGTCTTCCTTTGACTCACGCAATAGATTCACTCTTGAGGGCCTTCTTCCTCCTATTGTCTTTGTCTCTCTGATTGTCCAAATAGTCACACCTTGTAATCGACCACTAGAAGATTGAAGGAGGAGAGATACTTCCGGGTGGTTCACTGAAGTTTGAGAGGGCAGATAGACATCCCTTATCTGTCCGATTTGGCACAGTTCAATGTCATTATTTATGAGCATTCAGATGAGAATCCCATAGGCACTACGTCTCAGCTAACTTTCTCTTCTGCTTTCCCTCTCAACAGTCGATTATTGATATTACTTTCATCGTCTTCTCATTCATCTCATTGTTCCTCTCTTCTCTTCTTATTCTCCATTCCTCTGATGACTGAGAGAGACCGACGGAGGATGAATACCCCCTTCGCTTTCACGCGCACTGAACATATTGTTAGCTGATGAGGGGAGGGGAGAGGGGGGAGTGAGGGGGAGGAGAGGGGGGAGAGGGTGAGGGAGAGGGGAGGTGGTTGGATATGGGAGGAGAAGTCGACCCAAGCGTCAATGAACGAGACCTCGGAGTATCAGTGAAGTGGAAGGAAGATTGGAATGAAATGAGAATGAGGGATGAGATCAAAGATCATCCCATTCAATGATGGGATGACATCATTATGAACTCGGATTGAACTTTCACTTGCTCACTAAGTACTAAACAGTAAACGATTGGAAGTATCACCCCCCCCCCCTCCTCCCCCTCTCCCTCTCCCCTCCCCCCTCCCCTCCTTCCTCCGATTCTCTCCTCCATTTCGCCGACCTTGTCTCTCTAATAACAGACATCTTTCGCCCTCTCTTTCCCTTTGTGCACAGGTATCAATCTGCAGTCCATTTCACACCATTTGATGACTCTTCGTCTCCCTCTCAACTACCCTCCCAGCTATGTCGGAAACGAGCACAAAAAGAGAAGAGAAGAAGGAGATAATGAAGACTCGTTCACCCCAAGGATGAAATGACTGCGATTATGGGGGATTTGACATTGAGATCAGACTGGCAAATTACTCTCAATTCCTCGTGTTTCTCGCTCTTCTCACTGACCCCTTCTCACTCTGAATAACTCACCTTTTTAGTATTCGAAGCGGACAAATTATGAGGCACTTGACATTGGGGGAGGGGAGGGGGAAGGGGGTTCATCTCACTTACATTCTCGAGACAGGTTAATGTAACCTATTGCTCAATGAGACCCCTCAAGGTGGGAAGATTGAACCGGAATCGAGGATAATCCCCCAATTGGGATTATAATGGATATCTTGGTTAGTCTGGCGCTAATTAGTCCATGGCACTAAACTGTTGTGTACATAGGGTCATTTCCGATCTCACCCTCTCTCATAGGTGAGATCTATCCCTAGCGGAGTGGCTCTTCAAAGGGATTCATGACAGAATGAGCCTAGTGGCTGTGAATAGAGGAAGTGCCAGGATGGGAATCTATCCATGTAAAATGGTCGGATGGGAAGAGTCAACAATCATAATGGAAGCCAATAGAAACTCTCTTCTCACTTCTAACATCGCAACTGCTATCTAACTAACTCAAAATAGCAATCAATGGACCTATCATTGAATATCAGGGAACGGACTGTCCTATACAATAGTGCAAAGTAAATAGCAACTTGTCATCATAAGCGATCCTTTAATCCAACTTGACGATTTTGTACCATTGATAGTAATAGTGATATGATAAAGAGTAGCATACATAATTTTCTCCACCAATCATCATCATCTCCTTCTTCTCATTCTCATTTTCGATTCTCCTTCATTCTCTATTCTCTTTCCCTCTTCTCATTCCTAACTCCGCCCTCTAAACTCCTCCCATTTGCTCCCTTTCTCTACCAATTGCCGTTTAGTCGCCCCCTTTCCCCTCACTTTATCCCTCCCATTCCTACCGTATTCCCCCCTCAATCATTCCCCTCTCCATTCAATCTCTAATCAATCGATAATTGCAGAATGAGTCTTCTGGATCCCCGATCCTTCATTCTTTCTCCATTCCTTCATTTGGATCCATCAGCTCTTGCTCTTCTCTCTCGTCTTCCAACTCAAAAACTCGGAGGGGGGAAAATTCTTCCAACCACAAATTCATTCCGAATTTCTGATATTCTTGAATCTCCACCAAGAGAAGAAAAAGGAAGTCCCACTGAAACTGGTGAGTATTTCATAAATAAATAGGAATAATCATTTAATGGTAGAAACCAGATGGGAAGTTGTATTGACTTGGCTCCCTAGAGAGAATAC
>BTSX01000006.1:12084076-12169835 GCA_036245825.1 Pristionchus entomophagus | reverse complement strand
GTTGTGCAATTCATTCCATTTCCTTCTCAGTCATCAGAGATAAAGAGATAATTATGATTGGAAGACGTCTAACAGGTGGATATTGCGAGGTGGAGACAGTCTCTCTCTCCCTTCTCGGGTTGCGCAATTCCGACTCTTGACATACCATAACGAGGTGATTACTGTAGTTGATTGAGAAGTGACTTTTTGACCCATCAATTCCCATGCCCTGGCAGTTATTGTCGGTGTTGTGTGTGATGTTCCATCCTCGCTCTCATTGACTCTTCCCCTCCCATTCCTTCCACTCCAAAACACATTCAATGTACTCTTCACCGCTTTGTAGTTCCCTTTCCCTTTGGGTAGATCAAGAGGAGGAGGATACTGTAATTAGACGATCGACCTCAGAAGGGAGTTAATTAGAGAGCGAACCGTCTATTACATTGAGTGGTCGAACATCGGAGGAACAAGGGAGGGAGTCTCATCCCCCCCCCCCCCCCCCCCCCTATCACTGTCCTAATGGACTAAAGGCGGCCAAACGCGTGCACTAAACCAATTGTTCAACCCCAAAGAGAGACACAAAATGCGGTAATTAGAGAAAGAGAGAGCTGAAGGAAATGGAAGAAGTGTCACCCGATTGAGAAGGGATGTCGTAAGTGTGGATGGAAGTCATGAATAGTTAGTAAGTGGCCTCGATTGGGAATCTCCCGAGTGTCGATTACCTCTCGGAGAGTCAAGTCATGAATGGGATAGACATGGCACTTTCTGTCGGAGAGAGAGTAGGGGGAATAGCGAGAGTACAGAGAGGAAAAGAGGGGGGAGGGGAAGGCTGACCCCGAATGTCCTCGTACCAATACCAATAATTGAGGAGTGAGCAGTGTTAGTCCATTATGGTTATGATCCCCTCTATTGACAGACGTAGATCAATCGGATGATCTCTAAACGAGCCAATTACCCCACTCAGTTTACGATTCGTTCCCTCATTACCGTAATCTGGGATCCATGGGACCGAAGGAGGCTGGAATCTACGACGGGAGCTCATTGGAGCGAGTGATTTCGTCGTGTAAAGAGGGACTGAGCGGGAGAGAAAAGAGACCATTGTGGAGAGGAAGTCTTCCGAAGAAGACACCAATCTAGTACACTAATGAGTGGAGAGGAGAGGGGGGGAAGGGGTACGGTAGGCTTGACTCGCTCTCGATGATAAGATCAGGAAGTTGTGTGACCGCAGCTGATGAGCGGAACAATAAACCAATTAGGATTGCGCAAGATGGTGGATGGATGAAATGGATGCAATGGAATGGAGGAAGGAGGGTGGAGGGGGGAGGGGGGAGGGGGAATGGAATCACCTGTTGGCACCTGGCACTATTAGCCTCTAAAATGACCATTAGAAGAAGAGGGAAGCACTCAATTTATCGAGATCATCAGCAATACCAGCGATTGACGAATGGAGGAATGGATTATTGATTTATTGGCTATTTACAGTAGGTCGGACCGGTATGGGGGTTGCACTAGGATGGGTATCTTTGGAGGGAAAGAGAATGAATAGAAGAGGGAGATTAGTCAGAGGACTTCTTCTCTTCTACTGGACTCTCTTCTGACTTGGAAGGGGAAGAATGAAGGGTGAGAGCAGGAGTGGTCATAGAGGATGGAATGGAGAGGGAAAGAGGAGGAGATGTGGGAAGAGTGAAGGGAAGAGATGACAATTCCGTCCGAAGACCAGGATTCGATGACTGAAAAGGTCGATGATTTGGAGAAATCGTCGTGGTGTAGTGTACACCAAAGGAGATTACGGTACCTGCATAGCCATCAGATAGTTGTTCCAATAGGGAGAAGTACGAAGGAGATTCTGTACTGCAGCCAGATTGCCAGCCTCGTTGAGGAGATCCATTCCAACTGAGGCCTGTCTCTTCCATTTAGTCCTGCAATGAATACGATCCATGACGTGATAGGTTTCTCACCCCTCTTTCCCCGATTTTCGATCATTCCCAAAATGGAGAAGGGGATTCTATTAGGCAAGGCTACTCTCAATCCACTGAAATTGGTTGAAAGAAGGAAGAAAATTGGGGGGAGGGTGTTGATTTAGATAAATTCGTTCGGATTGCGTGTATAGAAGAGGAGCTGCGATAATGGAGTCAAATTACTCCAAGTGGGAGAAGAGAAGAGGATCCATTAGGAGGAGGATGAACCGATTCGCGAAGGAGAGAGGATACGGTAGGATAACAGATGGAAAGTAGATCAAATAGAGGCCACATTCTTTTCGTTCCACTAAATATGGGACGAGTAATAGGGAGCGTTATGTGTGTTATTACAGGGGAAAGAGGAGAGAGGGTTGAATGACTCTAGTGGTGGAAATTGATGACTAGATCGGAATAGAGGGGAGATTGGTGCTAAGTAGAAGAGGCAATTACTCGACAGTTACTCCAATTTAGGAGAGGAAGGCAGACTACAGTACTCTCAATGATGGGAAAGAGTTATACCCACCTTCTGTTCTGGTACCATGTCTTGACTTGTGTATCTGATAGTCCCATTCGCTGAGCCAGATCCATCCTATCTTGAACCGAGAGATATTTATGTTTCTCGAACATATTCTCCAATTCTTGAAGTTGTTTGTCTGTGAAGATTGTTCGAGCTTTTCGAGCTTTCTTTCCAGATAGAGAATTGTCCCCTCCACTCTCAACTGATGCCGATCTAACTCTTTCTCCTTCCGATTCTGAAATGAATTCATTGATCTATCAATCGATATTCCATCTACAGTATCCCATCTATCCAGATGGGATGACCCTATGAGTAACAAGCCCTCTAATCCAGTGACCTGTCAATCGTGTAATTCCATTGAGAGACGGACTAATACCCCCTAACTGCAATAATATATTTCCACAAGAATGAGCATTCTTTTGTCAGGATTCTCTCTAGGAGCCAAGTCAATACAACTTCCCATCTGGTTACTACCATTAAATGATTATTCCTATTAATTTATGAAATACTCACCAGTTTCAGTGGGACTTCCTTTTTCTTCTCTTGGTGGAGATTCAAGAATATCAGAAATTCGGAATGAATTTGTGGTTGGAAGAACTTTCCCCCCTCCGAGATTTTGAGTTGGAAGACGAGATAGAAGAGCAAGGGCTGATGGATCCAAATGAAGGAATGGAGAAGAATGAAAGATCGGGGATCCAGAAGACTCATTCTGCAATTATCGATTGATTAGAGATTGAATGGAGAGGGGAATGATTGAGGGGGGAATACGGTAGGAAAGGGAGGGATAAAGTGAGGGGAAAGGGGGCGACTAAACGACATAAAGGGACGATGATTGGATGGGGCGGGACTAGAGGGGGCGGAGTCTAGAATGAGTGAAAGAGAGGTGAAGAGAGAATGAAAGGAGGAAGTTGACATGGACAATTCGCAACTTTGAGCGTGAAATTGAGATTCATCGATGCGTTTTGATGGGGAGAATACGGTAAGGGCCGCCTATTAGGGAGACCGTTAAGTTATCAGAGCCGGTTAGTAGTCATGTGCAGATGTGTGGAACAAAATGGAGGATTGAGAGGAGAAGAGAGGGGTTGACATGGATAGGTAGATCATAAATGATGGGGGAAAGAGAAGGGAACTCATGTTATGCCTCTCTTTTAGTGACTTATTGATGCAGTAAAACTACCGTATTGAGGGAATGGTATGATGATACTGAGATGGGTTGGTAGTCTAATAACAGGAGGCAATAATAACATGGACTGGCAATGAAATGGAAGGAGGAGGAGAGGGAGAGTAATCGGGGGAATTATGAGAGGATCGAGTCCCTGAGAGAAGAGACTAATGAGAATTGTTGCCTTCCTGGAGGGAATCGCGTGACCAGACGACTCCATTCCATTGCAGATTAGGACAACTGAGAGAGGGGAAGAGAGGGGGGGGGGGAGGGGGGAGGGGGAGGGGGGATGAAGGACTGATGGAGGGATACTGCAGTTGTCTCTAATCGTCTTACGAAGAAAACCCCGTTTGGAAGAATATTTTTTAATGCTGCACGATCAATGAAGGGATGGGGCTTGATGATGCTTCCGTTTACGATCTCAATGATCTTGCCGAAAGAAGAGTGGATAATAGAAGGGAGAAGGAGGGGGGAGGGGGAAGGGGCATCTCACAGGTGTTGACTGTTCTCTCACCTTTTGACCCTTTGAGAGACAAGAGAAAAGAGCCGACGGAAGGAATTGTTATAAATGAGTGATGCAATCTAATGAAGAATGAATGGAGAGGAGAGGCTAATGAATAGCCTGAATGGACCGAGGAAAGAATCACTGGAGGGTAATTGACTCTCTTGAGAAGTCTCTTTGTAGTGAGAGAGGCCTTTGGAAGATAATGAATACGGGAAAGGCAAGGAATCAGAGAGAGTTGACACTTCTCAAGTGAGTCTCTCAAGACCGTAGACTAGCCAAGTCCCGCCTTCTCTTAAATGGAGTGAAAGACTCTCTATGGGTATGGTAAGTGAGAGTAATTGAGAGGAGGAGAAGAAGAAGTTTATGCTTGGTTGCAATCGGTGAATCGGGCTATTAGAGTGGAGAGAGAGGGGAGGGGGGAGGGGGGGGGGGGGAGGGGGGGGGGGAGGTGTGAAGGGTACCCATCCATCTGAGGTATATCTAGGGTGCGGAAGATGATTATTAGGAAAATCAATATGGTAGTAGTTGGATGGTCACTCGACCTCAGTATGTTTTCATCCACCAATTGGCGCATTGGATTGATGACATAACTCATCTATCTTCACTTCATGGTCATCTCTCCATTATAGTATCCCCCCTCCCCCCTCCCCCTCCCCCTCTCTCTCTTGAATTGATTCACTTCCTGTGTCATGCCTTCACTTAGACTGTTCATTATGGAGAGGAGAGGCCTTGAGATGACCAAATGGGATATTAATACTGTCCCTTCCATTACTGCCAGTCGAGACACAACAGAAGGTAGATCAGGGTGGAGATAGGGAGGGGGGAGGGGAAAGGGGGGATGTGGAATAGCAGATGAGCTGATCGAAATAAGAGATACCGATGGGTCTTTGGATCCTGAAGCAAACGCAACTCACGTCGAATTCAGAATATAGATGCGGTTTCAAACAGCTGTTCTATCAATAAACATAAGTTTTCCATGAATCTAATGACTGGCGTGATCCTCTCCTAATGATTTCTGTCCTTGGCATCTCTAATTATGTCTGACAGCCTCATTTGTACTCATAATCCACGCTAAAAAGAGGACGCGGGAATGATGGTATTCCCACTTCTCTTTCCCTTCTCTCCTTCACTTCTTCTCTTCTATGGCAAGAAGTGTGGGGTAAATCATGTAGGCGATTCTCACTCTTTTTCACCCTTGAGAAACACTGCTATTACCCATTCCTTCCGATGGTCAAGAGGGGGGAAGGGGGGGGGGGGGGGAGAGGGAGGGGGGGGAGGGGGGGGGGGGGAGATCGTACCAGAATGGATTGACTCTTCCCTCATCGCAACACTTCTCTCCTCCATTCTAACATGATTGACCCCCTTCACAGAGCGTGCGGTAAATGTCCCCCGTCAGTCAGACTATCGCTTACGGTTGATCAGAGTCTCGGACAAGTTACCCTCTCCCTTCTACTCTGCACTCTCCTCCCCTCCTTCCCCCTCCCCCCCCCCCTCTCTTCACTCCATAATTGGTTCTCGTGTGGCAACATTTCTGACGGAAATCTGGCCTTTCATGCATTGGGAATGAGCTCAAAATGGAGAGAGTTGACTGACTCAAGTTGAAGTTGATGTCCTATCGTCGTAGAGTTCAGTCAACGGCCAGGGCAAAATGAACAGATTCAAGCAAGAGTGGAGACATGCGATTATTTATGATGGCCTTACATGCATATAGTTTGGATAGGTGAGAAACAAGGATAAACAAGCTCAGAATCCACAACTCAGTCATTCGATTCTGCAATTCAATGCGAAATATCTTGTATCCATCACTAGTAATGCATGTAACTCATTAGTTTACAAATATATGATTAGATGCTCTATCTCATTTGGTGATCGGCTTAAGTCTTCTCGTAATAATATTTTGTAATGCACGTGAGACTGTCTATTGTAGTCATGTAGTTCTCTTTCGTCTTTTTTTTTTACAACAGAGATAAATTCATTCATTCATTCATTAATTATTTATTCCGTCAGGGGCATGTTTACAAGAGAATAACAGTGAGATAAATTCATGTTTTATACAAATCAATTTGCTATCGTTCCGATAGTTCTCAGAATACATTGGGACAGACGGGTTTCTTTTGTTTGCAATTGAATGTTGCCTCGAAGTGAGGACTGGTATCGAAGAGTCGAATGTATTCTATTCGTTGTGATTGAACTGGATGAGTTCCATCGAAGAACTGAAAGAGAATTGATTAAAGTCCATTCCAAGGAGATCATTCAAACCCCCATTAGATCCTCGATATTTCTCGATTTGCAGTAAAAACTGGAAGAAGTGGTGGCTGCAATTAGTGATTGAGTGTCATTCAGATAGAAAAGACCAACCAAGATAGTACATTTGCTCTTTGGTTTTTCATTCCCGGAAGGAGGTCAATATCCAAATAAGAGTACGCTTCTGGTCCAACCTTAATGAGAAGGGTGAAAGAGAGGGTGAATAGAGGAGATGACCTACCTGTACTCCCATTATATCACTGGAGACTTCTCTCAATACTCTCTGAGTGTTCACATCCGATAATAGGCCGAAGATAGAAGACTCCTACAAAGAACAAAGATTGAGAAAGAGAATAATCAATTGGAATGATACCTTGAGCCCCTCATCTCCCACTTTTCTGTAGCAATCGAGAGTATTCCTTAGATGTCTCAAGAATCTATCAGAGAATCCACGGCTGAAATGACATATTTGCTTATCTATTATTTCAAAAGCTCACCTGGTGTAAATAAATTCGATGTAATCAGTAAAATGATGTCCGAACTGGAAAACAAATGGAATTATAAGGGGGGGGGGGGGGCAGGAGAATAATCACTTCGTGTCCCAGAATATTGACGATCCGTGCCATTCCCACTTGAGGTAAAGTATTGTATACATCAGATTCCTAAATTAAATTGTATTCATCATTCCATTCAATTGCCACACTGAAGGCACTCGAACAGATCAAGTAGGGTAGTATCTCTGTTTTGGCATACATGAGGGGGTGAGGAGGGGATGGGATGGGGGTGTTAGGTCTTCCCCCATTGAATACCTTGTAGTGCAGTTGCAAGAAGACTTCTCTCCATACAATTAGAGTATAAGCACTGTCTTCTCTCAAATCAACGTTTATATTAGTGATGAATAAATGAAGAGACACTGACATTTCTGTGATTGAATTGGCTGGAGATCCTTCGAATTCCAGCATATTGTGGATCAAATCTGTGCTATTCATCTCTTTTGCCAATTGCGTGAATGCTGGAAATAGTATATCCAAGTTCAACAATCTGTTAAATCTTACCAATATCTTCGTTCCCAATATCCCGCGTCTTATTATTGTAGACGAATACTTTCATTTTCTTGATGATATTCAGTAGAATAATCTGGAATAAGACAAATTGCTCATTGAAGTCTATTTATCTTTTTCTTACCTTATCGAATGGTTCTAAGAAATCAGAATCATCGATCTGCCTATAAAAGGCTTTCTTTACTGCAGCTGTAGCGTTCTGGACCTGGAATCAGGGCTGGGATTATGTGTTTTGTGCTTTGTGTTTTTGTGTCTTTTCACGATTGCGGACACAATAAGTTTTGTGTTTTATTTTTGTGTGGATCTGACACAACAAAACCTATCTTTGAAAACCAAAAAAATGTACATTTTCATAAATTTTTGACTCAAATATTCTTACGCTGAAGAAAAATTGACGACAGATCGAATTTTTGACCGAAATTGCTCCAAGTTTCAGAAAAAAAAGTTCAAACCCATCACAAAATTGCTTACTCAAATTAAAATTTCGAAATATGAATACCGGAAAATTTTTTGAAAATAGATTCCACCTCAAACAAAATTTTGTGTTTTGTGTACACAAAAAAATATTTTTGTGTTTTTTGTTTAGACACAAATTTTGTGCCTGGAAAACGTTTTGTGTTCCATACCTGCTTGGAATGGAGAAGGTGAGAGGGAGAGGAACGGGAGAGGGGGGGGGGGAGGGGCGGGGGAGAGGGGGGACGAACCCAGTCGAAAAACTCTTGGGGCGTTGAATCCTTCTTAATGGCACTCATTACAAAAGGGAAGTATCTTGAAACGAGAGAGATGCAATCATCGTATTGAGATGAATCTGATAAGGGAAGAGGTTCAATCAAATGCCTCTTTTGTCTCTTTTCACCTGTTTCATTGGGGAATTCCACCATTCTCCTTTTCATGAAATGATAATAAGGTGTCTTGATGAGATATGCGACTTTGATGTATCTTTCCAAATCTATGTAGTGAGTTTCCGATAAAATTTTGACGGCGTAATGAATTCCAAGGGGATCTTCCACAGTGATCTACAATGAGACAAATTAATCTGTCTAATATATTATGTCAACAAGTCTCACATTTTCCAAGGAGTTCCGAGTCGCAAATCCTTCCAAGAAAAGAGACATATTCCATTTAGGAGTAGAGAAAGTATTGACAAACTTAATTACAGTTCAAATATATGGAAGATGGACCCATTTCCTCACCTCGTCGTATTTGTATATTCGATAATCATTATGATGTCTGTCAACTGGTTTCAATTTCAAAAACTTGGCTTCGAACTGAAATTAATTCCAATAAGAACCCTTTACTCTTCGCTTCTTACTTTATAAAGATCCTCGAATTGAATCATGGGATGTGGCATGGATCTATTCAAATATCTTCGCCGTTCAGCAACGAATTTCTTTCTCAGTTCCTCAAACGTTGGAATTTTCTCATTCATATTTCCTCTCTTTTGACGATAGTCGAAACTTCGAATCGAAACAATTCCGTGATCTATCTGAATTTAATCGAATAATTTTTACCACTAAAGTTAGAAGAATTTACCACTAAAGATATTTTCGGTTCAAATAGCTTACATTTCTGAATAAGAATCCTCGAGAACTTTCAGTGAATTTCATTCGGAAGAAAATGGCCCTTCCTCTGAGAAAAAAATAATTTTAAAGACGCGTTGTAGATCATAATAATTTGTAGATGATAATCAATTGCATAGCATCCCATACCTCGAAGCAAAGCCTGCCAAATGCTTAAATATTCAGTTGTTTATGGATGGAAAAATAAATCGATCACCTCGAGTACTTTAACTGGATTCCCTTCTTCATTTTTTCTTTGATCTTCCTCGAGCATTTTATCCAAAAGATCCAACAACGAATCACTAAGATTTCCTTTGAAATTCATACAACTCTGAATTATAGAGTGAGTGGTTAATGAATCAATTCACTACCTCATTCAATCTCCTCATTCCACTCAAAATAGAATCATTCGAATCTTTCATTTTCTCTAGATATTCCACAAATAATCTTCTGTCTTTCTTCGTCAATTCATCTGCTTTCAATTTTTCGGCGTTCTCTCTTTTCTTCCTTTCTTCACTAGTACAAGCATGAATGTAGTGATCAGTGCACGCGTCTTTTCTAGATCATCTAATATCATCTGTCCTCCCCCTTCCCCCTACCCTTCGTCTAAGGGGGAATAAAGGACAGACTCACTCAGTACTCGATGCGAATAGATCATTGGAGGTCTCTTTGCACTCCTGAGACTGGCATACTGTAGATGATGGAAGAGGAGGAAGAGGGAGAAGGACAAGAGAAGGGGGAAGGTTGACCACCCCATTCGAGGGGCAGAACGAGAAATGAATGAAAAATCGAGAACGAACGAATCATCTAACTTTTATGCAACTTCCAAATCTTGTGTTCGAAACTCAATGAGATTTGCCATCATTGAGTATATGCAAAAAGCAAATGGATACGAACAACAAAGTGAGGTTACTCCTTTAGAGTTGTATCAGGTTGCAAGGGATTGACGAAGGAGCAGTTTTGTACTCCTCAAATTGAATGCCGTTTGTTTACTTCGTATAATATGTGATCAGACTTTATCCTCCTTTCCTCTCCTTCTCCATTCTTCGTCCTCCCCCTCCCCCTCTTCCCCCCCCCCCCCCTTAAACGTTTGAGTTTTTCATATATTTTGGACCCACGTGCACGTCACGAAATCCGCAGAGAGGAAGAAAGGGGAGAGAAACTGGGGGGGGGGGATTGGAATAAGAAAAGAGGGACTAGGGGGCGTATATTCAATAGAGAGGCCTCGTAACTTATTCTTATTGAGTCTCTAAAAGAATTTATATCTATCTTATTTCAATGTTACCGACCAAGTACTCTACAGCTAAATAATTCCCCAACCAATCAATCCATCCGCGGATACAATCAATTGGATTCTCTATGTACAGTCTACCAATCTTCCACCACATTTTCGTTCATTGAGATGGAAACCTGCTACTTCCTTTCCATTGACGATTATCTCAATTTGACTCGCTCGAGTGGCCTAAAATGCTCGATATCGTATTGGTACAGAAAGGAGAGGCTGAAGTGCATCTGATATAATAACCACTTGTTTCCTCTTTGCACATTTTCATCTCGGATTTTTTGGAATATTTGTTTTTTTTGTTGGAATATTTTGTTCGAGTCTGTTCCCACTCATTCCCGCCTCTCTGTCTCCAGGGGTTCGGTCAGGGGTTCCACAGGGTCGAGAGCCGATTTCACTCAGGCAGGCAAAAAGTAGTTCTAATGTACCCCTCTGGGACCCAATAACATCATACTGTTGGCCGTTTGTAGATTTCTCAACATATTATCGAGAAACCATTGAAAAGGTGATCTCGATGCTCCCACAATGCATTACTCGCCTAATCCACCCTCTCACAATCATGTAGCGGACGTGAGACGAGCGAAAACATGGTCTTGTGGCTCAATCGGTAGCGCGCTCGTTTACTAAACCCGAAACCCCTGGTTTCGGGCTTAGTCCCATCCTTTGCAGCCAGTTTTGCTAGTTGTCAAGATAAACAACGGAAGTCGGAATATGAATACGCGCGTACTCTTACTTTTGAGGAGGTTGTACAATTCGAGGTTTTAATTTTTCCCTTATTTTATTCTAAAATTCATCAAAAATATAATTCATAAATTGCGAGTGGGAGTGTTTCATTCATTGGAAGTGCCTCAATCCCCTCTCCTGGACCCTATTCATCGATTTTTGTATTAGTTAGGCTTGACCGATCAGGCTGCTCCACTCGTCATTTGTGAAGACTTCTGAGAGCTACATAAAATGTTTTGGATCGGCTCAATTGATTGAGAACTCGATGTGTATAAGCTCTTGCGGATTTTTGGCAAATCTCTATCCCTCCCAAGTGGGCGGAGCCTGTGGTCTCTAATTATATTCAGAGATGATATTTCATATTTTATATTTTATGATATTTTATATGATATTTCCTTCTATGGAGAGGTTGTATTCAGAGGAAGAGATGGACGAAGTGCGTGAGATGGTGGCTGATGCTCTGACTGAGAATGCAGAGGAACTCGTGAATAAGGGAACTGTGGAGGAGACTAAGGAAGAGAAGACCGAGGAGACTAAAGAAGAGAAGACTGTGAAGGAAGAGGAGACACAAGAAGAGAAAACCGCCGAGACTGAGGAATCCTCTGGTGAGGGGCTTGAGAAGGAAGAGGAGGCAGAAGGAGATGCTGAGAAGGAGGCTATTGAGGGTACGGTAGACTGGTTACGGTAGACTGGGCATTTATCGATTGATGTTTAGATGGATGGGATGAGTACGAGGAGGAGGATATTGATAAGCCATCGAGTCGTTCACTGTATCTCGATGCAATGAAGCAGATGGTGGTGAGGAAGAGATGAGGAGGGGGTGAAGGTGGAGAGTAGAGTGGGACCTTCAATGTCAACTATTACTAATCACTTGTCATTTGTAGTTGGCACGTCGAATTGCGTCCCTGGAATTGCATCACTCCAAGTCGTCTCAAGATTGGATACGCAAGATCAAAATGGTCGCTAAGGGAGTGGAAACATGTGTGCGTCTGGTGAGTTGGAGGAAGGGGAATGGTGGAGTTGTCTGCGTGTGATGACTATTATTAATCGATAATGATGTTTCTCTCTCCAGGTGGCATTGCCGCTTCAACCGACTGCGCAATGAGTTCGGCCTGGCGACCGAATGTTTCAACGAGGCTGCGGAATCGAATCGATGGAGGGAACCCTCGGTTAGTGGGGCAGATGGGAGGGGGGGGGGGGGGAGTAGCGGGGATTGGGTCATTAGTATAGTAGGAATGAGTAAATAGTGTATTTGAGGTGGCTGATATGGGTGAGAAGGAGAAGCAGCCCGCCATCCTCACCTCGTCCAATGACAATACTGACCCCTCTGCCATCGACATCTCCAACCTCGTCAGGTACGGTAGTTGAGGGGATGGGCTATCGAGAAGTGATCCTTGTTATTGACCATTGTATTGATTCAGGAAGAAGCGAGCTCACGACGAGCCTGAAGCCGAGGGAGACCCCAGGAAATCAAAGAGTGAGGAAGGAGAAGGAATCGTTGCCGTTTAGATTGACCTACCCCTTCTCGACTACCGTACCGCTCCATCCCTTCCTCCCCCAGTCTACTACGGTAGCTTTATTCATCGGTTGGTGGAGTTGTATCGTTATTGTCCTAACAGATTGTGCTTGCATCATTTGAATCGATCTCAATTTTTAATTTATTCATTACTGGAGCTAATCCAATCTGTGCTATTCCTGGTGTACCGAACATTAACCAACTTTGATAGTTTTAATGCTGTGTGATATAAATTGTGACGGTAATCTGAGTGCAGTAAGGTTGTATTAACATTGGAATACAGAAGGGGCTCTAGTTATATTATCTTCCTCTGCAGTCTTCTTGTCATGAATATGGAAGTGAGAATCCCCTTGGTCATCAGATAATGTGTTGTGTATTCAGGATGAGTGGATGCAATGCTCTAATTACTTATTCTTGACTGCTTGTGTCTCTTTCTCTTCCCTCTCCTCCATCTTCCTTCTCTCTCATCTCGCATTATCCCTCCTCTCCCTCCTCTATCCAGATGGTCTCTAGTCTCCCCTAACAACGGGATCTAACCTTCTTCTGGTCATTTCCCGCACTCTGCCAGCCATTCCCACTCCCTTCCACTCTTCTTCTTCTTTTGTTACTGGTTAGGACTTCATGGATTCTGCCAGATCTTCATCTGGAGTCGACGAGCTCAATCGGATCCTAGAGGTTGGTTCTTATTTGTTTTTTTTTTCTTTTTTTATTTATTTTTTTATTTTATTTTTTATTTTTGAAATTGAGCAGAAGAGTAGAGATGTTCATTTCCTTGATCTTTCTCTCAACAGTGATTTATAAAGCATCCAGACATTCATGTGTTTTGAATTTTCTTAAAATTTTCTTCATCTATCTATTATATGTTTGTGATCTTTGATCTTTGGTAGGTAATTCGTCAGTTCGACGAAGATTTCCGAGCGAGAGAGGAGAGACTGTCGAGACAGGAGGTCGATACTGTTGCCGATATTCCGGAAGGTAAATATGATAACAGAGCTATTCCATATTTGGTCACCCTTTAAAATCTCTCCAAAACTCTGATTGGGAAGGAGGATTTAGCAAGACAAACGATCTCAGAAAATTGTCCCCAATGGTGATGACAGTGCACAGAGGGCGATCGAAAGGGTATAGCACTGCTATAATTTTTGCGTAGCACGAGTGTCGTGGCGGGCACTTGTGAGCCAGCTTCCAGGCCGTAGATTGCGGTGGAGAGAGTGAGGGATGGATCCCTGGTCGGTGTTCGGTCTACGACGACCGAACGTCATTAGGGTGTGCGACTCGGAAGGGTTGCTCAGCCGGGTGGATAAGGACAATCGGATGGCTTAGGCCCGAAAGGGAGAAGGCAAAAGGTTGCGCGCGTTGACAGTGGCCGGATAGCGTCTGCGAGTAGATCGACTTGGCTAGCCCTATCAATACCTCTCGACCTACAATCGTTTTGCCTTTTTCAGTCTTGTCATATTTTAGAGCTTTCTTCTCTCCTAGATGCAAAGTGGTGCTTTTAGCGTGACAAAACGTTCTTCTCGCTAGAGATGAAGATAGTGGGTCTCTTTTGTGGAAGTGGATTGTTTTCATGGCAGGAATTGGCAGAACGAGAGGAGGAGATGGAGAAGGAGAGAGGATGGAGGGAAGAGGCAGAGTCACAAGTCGATAGAATGGCTGAAGAGATGAGAAGAGCTAGGGAGGAGGAACGGAGGGAAGGTGACAACTGGGCAACCACTTTTTTGGCAAACGACATTTGGGCAACGGGCGATAAACCCTTTAAAAATCATCCTAGAGCAATGGGGTTGGTGTCAATCGACTGCTAATGATCTTCCCATCCCTATTTATCGATTGATATCAATCCCATCACTCTGGGATGAGTTTAAATGGATTTATGGCTCGTTGGCTAAATGTCGTTTGCCCAAAAAAATTTCCCGTTGCCCAAATGTCGTTGCCCAGTTGTCACCTCCCCGGAACGGAAGAGAGACAAGGTAGGTCATTCCATCACAATTATCGATTGATATTTACCGTATTAAAGGAACGACGAGATGAACGAAACAAACTGGAACGACATATCGAGACTGTGCTGAGGGAACAGGACAATTCGACTGGCAGTGGGTGAGTCCCGAGAGGAAAGAGGAGGAGCACAGTAGATTATCGATCGAGATTGCAGGAGAGAACAGATCAAGCACTATGAGACACTATTGGAGCATCATCGGACACTTATTCTGGAGTTGGAGGATAAGTTATTGAAGGTTAGGAGGCTTTTCCATTGTCCTTTTCCTCCATTGATTTCCTAGCATAACTTTTGGCAGGTTTTCAGGATAAATCACTGTAGGACACAGTACTTGTACACATCATTTTGGAAAACTTCAAATCTCTCGAATCATGATTTTTTCTCCAATCCTTCATTCCTTCCTGCTTCTTATGTACAGTAATCCTTTTCTTGATAGTACACTCATATTTCCATTGTCCCCATTCATTCATCGTATCTCGATCCTTCGAGGATTGAAAAAAAAACAGCTCTCCACCTTCTATCCTGCGATTAAAATCTCTCCCACTTTTCACCAATCTCAAACGGGAAAAGTTGAGGGGAAAATAGGAGAGAATTGACCTGAACAAACTTTCAATCTCGGCCCCATTCAGGCGCTTTTAGATGTAGTCGTCGTAGCGTTGATACAGAAAGAAAGAGTATGAAATAGGACTTGCTATTTCTGAAACATCGGTAGAATTGAATGGCCAACGTCCTCTTCATCGCCTCCATTCTCTCTTCTCCTTTCCAGCTCACACAGGATTCATCTCGTCGTGAGAGTGAATACAGAGAGGAGATAAGGGAGAAGGAACATCGAATCAGAGAGGAAAGGGAATATAAAGTTAAGGCTGAAGCTGTTGCTGCAAGGTAAGAACAGTGATGCAGATGCAAATTTTTTGAGCAAATTGAATCCGATATTTGCAGAATCTCCAATGAATATTCGCAGTTCAAGGAGAAATTGGCGAGGAAAGACGAGAAGATTGAGGCACTCGAGAGGTGATCAGAGATTATTAGTCTAAAAACATAAAGTATATTTGAAAATGGAAGATCAACGAGTTGATCGTGGCCAAATCTGCACTAGAAATGGATATTCTGGATAGGGAGAGGAAGCAATTGGAGGATAATGATCAACAGGTCAGATAGTCTTCTCCTCCCTGAATATTGGGAATACCACAGCAAAATACTCATAAATTATCTCTCAGAAAGTTGTATTCGAGTCTCTTCTCGCTTCTCTCGAGGCCAATTTCTCTCGAGGCCGAGAGGGAAAGGCAATGAAAGAATAGTCGAGAGTATCCCCGATGGGAGTCATTCCTAGTCTATCAATCATCTACACTTCATTCCCTTCCTTTTAAAATAAGTGAAACTCATTTAATTCTCCACATTCCCACAATCCCTAATACTTTAGTACAACTATTCCTATTGTCTGACTATAAAGAAGAAGAAGTGTGAAATGAGGTGGATGAAAGTGGGAGGGGGTAGAGGGGGCGAAACAAGAGTTCGTAGTCCCATGCTTCATCTCAACCTTTTTCGGAGGCTGAATTGCAGGGGGTCAGACTCCTATTTGATGATCTGTACCATCGGATTTATACTAATCTCGTCTCTCTTTAGACTCGTGAACACTATCGAGATCTTCTCAAGAGACTGAAGACTTCGTTGAGGAATCTGGAGATTCGCCATCATCGAGCACAAGAGAAGCTAACCTCTCATATTCTCATTTAAAACACCAATAGAATTCCCGAATTAGTTTATTCACAGAGCTTTGTACAGAGTATTCACAGAGATGAAAACGAGTAAAACATAGAATAATACAATATTATTATATTTATACAGAATACAATTATTTTCCCTCCCATTCGCATGAACTGGTCCAATCAGGATCATAGCGGGGCTTGGCTCCGAGTGATTCCTTCTGACATCCCATGATGGCCACCATGTGAGAGAGACAACCCTGAGTGAGATAAGAGATCATCCATTGCCATGATAGAGAGATCGAGACCCCAGTCTTTCCCGTGCTCAGAGATAGAATAAATAACTTGCCTGATACTGGAAGATTGACTGCATATCACAGATGGGAACCTTCCCCTGGCAGAAGGATTGACACTCAGGAAGAACACCTGCAAAAATAACCCTATTATCTTTAAGAAAATCGTCGATGAAACCATATACGCAATTTGGATGAGTTGAAACAATAGCGACCCATTTAACCGTGATTGTGACCAATGGTTACCTCTTGCCTAGCAGCATCCAGTGGTGTCATAGTTGTCAGATGCACAATATACCCATGTCGTCAATTGAGAGACACACTTGATACCTGTCGTTGATCCGAGCGGAAGGGAAAGATATTGAAGATATTACAGTTTATTGGTATAGGTAGGCTCGTACACATAGACGAGCAGAAATTATGCAGACTGATGTCCTAGGTTGTCATGATTCCATTCGCTAATCTCACGTTCTTTAATCACAAACTGTCTCAGGGCTGTAAATGGAACTCTACGATTAGATAGGAAAAGGTGGACTCACAGCCTCAGCAGAAGTGTTGTATGAGCAGAGAGGGAGATAGAAGAGCATCTCCTTCTCTCCCACTGTCTTGCAACAGGTCTGGATTCTGAATCAATATTTGACTGGGATATCGCTTCCACTTGATTCTACTACTCTTTCAGGTACAGAATTCGGTAACGCACTATTCAGATATAAATATATTGACTTCCGGTATAAATATATTTGAGCAGAATCAATAATACGTGACTCCTCTGACCTGTCATGGTGGACAGCATCGCAGGAGCATCTACACTGCTTCTGGAGAACTGAAGCCTTGAGGGAAGAACCGAAACAATCGCCCTGATAGAGGAATATTGGATGGGAGATGTGTGGAGGAAATGTATGAGTATTGAGATGGTATTCATTGAGCGATCAACAACTTTTTGCTTGATTTTCTCACCTTCGCAGCTTTTCTCGCTCAAAGATTCTTCTCATTCGGACAAAGATCTCTGATCTTCGATTCATCAAGGGAATCGATTGTTGTGATGAGAAGAAGGAAGGAAGTGAGAATAAGCATGGAAAAGTGATGAGAAGAGTGAAGAAAATGGAGGGAAGGGAGAAGGAAAACGACCTAGATCTAAGTAGATGGGATGAGTAGATTCCCCCTTCATCTCGACTATCGGAGATTTCAATTTGAACTCAACATGAACTATTTTCAATTCTTCATTACACGTCTCTGAACAGAACGCAAGTTCTCGAATATAATGCTTAATTACAGTTAGTGAGGGGGCAGTTTGTGCTTGACTAGTGATGATGAAATGAAGGGGAGGAAAAGCAAGGATGGATCGATAAAGTAGAGTAGATCATGGGATGAAGAGAGACCATCACAGACCAATTCTATCCATGAATCAAAAGGGGAATAAGAAGAACGATGTACAATTATGAAATGGCAGATTTTGTGGTGTTCGTTGTGATATCTATTGGGTTGAGGAATAAGTAACGCTCGTTTTTTCTCTCTGACTTTAGAACCCTCGTGCTCGCTCTTTTGTTGTTGCCGTCTGCCACCCTGTTTACACTGGAGAGAGGGCCCCTCGGGCATTCCACACATGTTTTCGATTCAGTTCTCCCTAGTCTCCCAGGCGAGAATGCCGCACAATTTCGTCCCCGACCGAATTCACATTCGGAACGTGATGCTCTTTCTCTTTCTATCTGGCTTGAAACCGCCCTCCATTCATGAACAACTGGAGCAGGTTTACCCCATACATACCCCGCATGTAACCACCGTGAGAAAGTGGGTAGTCAAATTCGAGAAACACGACTTTTCCCTCGAAGATGAAGACCGACCCGGTCGCCCCATGGAGTTGGACCTCGATCGATTGCGTTCTGAGGTGGAGGCTGACCCGTATCTCACTACGCGCGATCTTGCTAACTTCCTTGGGGTCGACCAAAAAACTGCCGTGAATGGACTTCACGCGATTGGAAAGAAGTGGAAACTCGGGAGATGGATCCCCCATGACCTGACCGACTATGACAAGGATCGCCGAGTGGACATGGCTTCGACTCTTCTCACTCTGCATCGCCGGTTTGATTGGCTGGACAATGTCATCACAGGTGATGAAAAGTGGGTGCTCTACGACAACCATGAGCGCATGAGACAGTAGGTCGGAGAGGACCAAAAGCCAGCAGATTTCCCCAAACCCGATTTGCACCCCAAAAAAGTGATGTTGTGCATCTGGTGGTCAGTGCGGGGAGTGGAGTTCTGGGAACTCCTACCCGAGGGGACGACTATCACGGCAGAGGTCTACACTCTTCAGCTACGGAAGCTGAGACTCGCTGTCGAACAAACACGCGGGAAGGACGCTTGAATCTACTTTCAGCACGACAACGCCCGCCCGCATGTCGCAAGAAAGACCAAGGCTGAGCTGGCGGGCTATGGCTGGACTGTCCTCCCCCACCCTCCCTACTCACCCGACCTTGCCCCCTCCGATTACCACCTCTTCTCAGACCTCCAGCGTTTCCTCAAGGGACAGAGCTTCAAAGACCGAGCCACTATCCAGACCGTACTGACCAACTATTTCAAGAACCAGCCCCAGTCCTTCTATCACGAGGGCATCCACAAGCTGCCTGGTAGATGGCAGAAGGTCATCGATGCGCATGGAGAATATTTTTAGATTCTATCGTGCTTTGTAAAGTTTTTATGATAAAGTGAAAAAAAATTCAAAAACGAGCGTTACTTATTCCTCAACCCGATAAATGAGCAATGAAACTCGTCGTGATTAGAGGAGAAACTATGGGGAAGGGGGGAGAGGGGAGAGGGGGGGAGGAGGAATTGAGCCAGATGATGGAGTGGATATGGGGTTAGTAAGGGAACCCGTAGTCAAGGATACAAGATGATACAAGGGGGAATAAGGGGGGAGGGTGGATCACTCTCTGCATTGGACACATTCGAGTCTGAATGGATAGGCTCCCTTGACAGAGAGAGATGGTTCGACCTTGTGACATCCACTCTCTCGAGAAGCCTCCATTGATAGAGCACACTGAAGGAAGAGAAGATTGGGAGATGAGATGGAATGACGTCGATTAGAATATAATCCCAGATTTCGAAATTGACATATTTGAATGTCTTGACAACCGTGTGTAGTATCGTGAATAATTTCTCGTATTCCATAATAATTAGACATACGGTATTCGTGGTGGCATCATATTGGGCGAAGTTGCACTTCTTATCGTTGCACACCTTCGAATGAATTATTACATTAATGGAAAGGGGAGACGCGTACCTTAGCGCATTCTCCAATTGTCTTCACTGTCGAAATATGCTGGAACTTGGCGGTGGAAGAGATGAGGGTCATGTGGGAGAGGGTGTACGAGCAACCTCAACATCCCTTCTCTCATTTTCAATAATTATGAACAGTTTTTAAAGATCTAAAAAAATTTTGAAATACGTTTACATAAAAAACACACATAAAAAATAATGTAGAACGCACGAGTGCATCGAATGCACGAGATGACGAAGGCAGTGACAGAGGCGTGTTGGGGGACAGCATCCTCACGAGAGATACACACCTGGAGAGAGGAATGATTAGGGAGAGATCAAAGATCACAATATTCGTCATTTTGAGAGATCAAAGATCACATACTTCATCATCACTAATGAGTAGACAGACTCCATTGGCAATCTGAGCAGAGGGAGTGGGAATGAACCCCGCAGTAGTGCATCCCTTCTGCAAATATTCACATCATCCACGACAAAATTAAGCTATTCTGACAACAAACTCAATTTTCATCTATATATAGTTCTACACTAAATAGGAAATCTGTCCGATTTGTGGTTGTTCCTCACCGTTTCATGGCATTTCCTTGCACAATCAGCGGGTGTTCTAGCATGGAGATCATTAATGACATTGCGACGAGGGAGGGAACCAGCTGGCACGAATTGGAACTCGAGACGACCTCCATCACAATTCTTGGATATTCCTGGAAGGAGAAATGGGTCGAGCATGAGAGAAGATGAAGGATGAGAGGGGATACAATGTCAAATGCTTTTCTTTATATCTGTGAGAGTTAGTGAAGTTGACTTGGAAGATAAGAGATCTCCTTACCCTGAGGGGAGGGAACAGTGACGATGGAGTCATCGATGGCATGTAGAGTTGTGAAAAACAGAGATACTATTCCACTTGATCTGTTCGAGTGATTTCAGTGTGGCAGTTGAATGGAATGATGAATGCAATTTAATTTTGGAATCTGTTGTATACAATACTTTACCTCAAGTGGGAATGGCACGGATCGTCAATATTCTGGGACACGAAGTGATTATTCTCCTGCCCCCCCCCCCTTATAATTCCATTTGTTTTCCAGTTCGGACATCATTTTACTGATTACATCGAATTGATTTACACCAGGTGAGCTTTTGAAATGAAATATAGTTAAAGGAGGAGTAAACTCAATATTTTCGATGGTAAACTAACGATGCAGCCTGAAAGGACCCTTGAACGACGTTACAAATCCAAAATTGTTATGCGTCAATTCTGGGCCGAGAAAACCGCTCGCAAAGTTTTTACAATGCCCAGGGACTAAAGGGCCTGCGAGAGACTCTCGAAGGGAAGAGGACAGAGACGCAGACAGAGCGTGTCACTGCCGCTCTCCCTCGCACTTCCCTCGGACTCGCACGTGTCGATTTTGTTGGACACTTTCTCTCCTTGCAGTTTAGAGGCAGCGCGAGTTCAAACCCCGGACATGTCAAACATTTTTGAAGTATTTTTCGCAGTACTTCTCGAGTAACTAAACGGCAAAATAAATCAATCAAAATCAATATTTAGATCTCAATTTCAACAAATTCTTTCTTTCTTCAGTTTCTTCAGTTTCAGTGAGGATCACTTGATAATAGAAATGGAATGAGGCAAGCCCTCGTATCCTGTATTTTTCCTCATATCAAAGTGTTCACTCAAACAATATCGGTGCAAATATGTCATTGGTGAAATATCTGCTGAACAACATACATTAGCATTGGTGGCTTTGCTTTATTATCAATACATCCATTACAAGCAAACATAAAAAACTAACAAGTACACAATCCCTGAGTGTATACAATTGGGGCAATCTATACAAGCGGAGATAGCTAAGTAAAATTCACTGAGAAGATCACTGACTACTCATTGGTTTGGAGGGTCCTCTCTTTATTTTGTTCGTAGCTTCCTTCTCGTCGCTCGACGCGACAACGGACTGGCGTCTCCTAAAAATCATCCTCATTAGAGTCTCGGTCAATTTTCTTCTCATAGCAAATAACCCAATAGCAATAACATCTTTGAACTGTGCTTGGTATCGACACTTGGATTACAGTATTTTGAAATATTATATTAAGGACATACCGTAATCCACGTGCGCTGTTTTATACGTCTATACAGTTTTCGGGAAAACCACAAAGATTAACAAAATAAGCATTAATGTTGGCTATTCGACCTTCGTAACACACGCACATTTATCAAGATAGTAACGGCGTATGCTACGGGGGTCAAATAGCCAACAACGATAAGCATTCAATTTGGTTTGATATTCATCGAGTGCAAAAATATAGAATATTCATAATGTTCACATTTTTGGAAACGCTTTGTAAGAACGAATATAACTGACTCTTTTCTCCGTCGGGACGCGACTGGCGACGAGTAGTACGACGGCGGATCAGAATGTTATAATCGCGAAATTCCTGCACCTCCGCTCCTTCCGGTCTCATCACATTGGTGGCTTCGGGGGCCTTGTCTCCATCAACGAAATTTTATCTAAACAAAGGGTACATTACGATAAATAAAGATTACCTAACAAGTATAAGCATTTACCGCTTCTCTTCCACAAGTTCACAAAGTTATAACGCCTATGACTGCTTCAGGTAACGCAGATAAATATAAGGGAAGAAGAACTACCTTTTCTTTTGATGCCCTGCTCCAGTACCGGCTTCTGGGCTTTCTTCTCCTCCCAGATCTTGCGTCTCCCTGGAAGAAATAGCTGCGAATGGTGAAAAACAAGCAATAAGGTGCGACGCGATCATAAGACTTTGGACCACGAACATACAGTGGCAAAGGGGTGATATCGGTTTCGCTTACTAGATACACACTTCATCTCTTATTTACTCACTCATTAGAAAGTAGAGAACTTCCAAACGCGTAGGAACAAGGCGGAACAAACGAGGCTTTGGTCACGACTCGATTCAACTCTCACTCCTCGCTCACAAACATGATCTATACGCGTCACATCGATGAAATAGATAGAGGGGATATAGGAGCGTCGAAAGGTAACAAATATGGAGCAATTACACATCAAATAATTAAGAAATTGAAAGCAAAACAGGGAGAGTCAGCTCGCGACGGCGAGAGTTGGCGGCACTACTGCATTTAGCACTGTAATTCAGTTCGCGATTGCAAATTATCACGAACTGAAACCACAGTATATTGTCATCATTGCACTCGGATTTAAATACTCTCGATTGCTACAGAAAAGTGTGAGATGAGGGGCTCAAGGTATCATTCCAATTGATTATTCTCTTTCTCGATCTTTGTTCTTTGCAGGAGTCTTCTATCTTTGGCCTATTATCGGATGTGAACACTCAGAGAGTATTGAGAGAAGTCTCCAGTGATATAATGGGAGTACAGGTAGGTCATCTCTTCTATTCACTCTCATTCTCCCTTCTCATTAAGGTTGGACCAGAAGCGTACTCTTATTTGGATATTGACCTCCTTCCGGGAATGAAAACTAAAGAGGAAATGTACTATATTGGTTGGTCTTTTCTATCTTTACAAACGCAAGGGACCTAAAAACATGGATTCTTCCTTCCGACCTATCTCTCTCACTTGCTCCTCCTCAAAAATAATGGAGAGGATTGTAGCAGATACCCTCTGGTCATACCTATCTGACAACAACCTTATCTCCCCGTCTCAGCATGGCTTCCGTCCTCGGAGGTCTTGTACTAGTGCCCTCCTCAATTCTTTCTCTCAGTGGCACTCTGCTCTCAATAGAAGCCACTACATTTCTGTCGCATTCATTGATTTCTCTCGTGCCTTTGACACTGTCCCTATTGACCTTCTGATTCACAAATGCTCCCTTCTCGGCATCAACGGATGTCTCCTCTCCTGGATTCGAACTTTTTTGCTCAACCGTTCTCAATCCGTGTCTGTTAACAACTCTACCTCCCCTTTCTTTCTCTGTTCCTTCCGGGGTTCCCCAGGGATCCTGCCTCTTCTCTCCCCCTTCTCTTCTCTCTCTACATTAGTGATCTCCCCACCATTCTCCCTCCCGAAGTACACTCCTCTATGCTGTGATGTCAAATTGTGGTCTTACTCTGATTGCTCCTCTCTTCAATCCTCTCTCGATCTTCTTTACCAATGGTCCACTGACTGGGGACTGTCTGTCTCACTCTCTAAGACAGTAACCATGCTCATTGGTCCATCCCATCCACCTTCCTCATTTTCTATGAACGGCTCTATTCTTCCCATAGTTTCTGAGTTTACCGACCTTGGAGTGACCTACTCCAATAAGCTTGACTTCTCCCCTCACATCACTAGTACATAAGATCTCAAATGCCCGATCTCGATGTTGCTTCATCCTACGTTCATTCGTTTCTAAAAGCCCAAAAATTTACTCCAGTCTTTTTGTAACCTATGTTCGCCCCATTCTCGAATACTGTAGTGAACTTTGGTCTCTTCACAGTAGAGTCTTATCATCTAGCATCGAACAAGTTCTACGCAAATTCACTCGTTCTGTTCTTTACAAGTGTGGTCTAGCTTATCGTTCCTACCCAGATAGGTTACGTTTCTTCGAACTAGAGCCTCTAGAATATCGCCGCACACTTATCGATCTTGAATTTATCTACAAAGTGATTCATAATGATGTAGACATTGGCTGTCCCGACTTTCTTTGTTCTGCCCCTCTTCGTGCTAGACGTCCCAACTTATTCCAACTACGTAAGCACCGATCCTCCTTATCCCTTTTCCACCACTTTCTCACCAATAGAATTGTACCACAATGGAACATTATTCCCAACTCGATTGTAATTTCACGAAATAGTGATCTGTTTACCATGCGAACTAAAGTTGTATTGCCAATTGATTACCTATTCTATCACTAAGCTGTCGTTTGTTATCCTTTGTCGCCTTGTTGTGACATCGTAGTATCATGTTTCTACATTAACTAATTCCACTCTATTATTTCACAATCATTATTCTTGCAGATAAATTGAATTGAATCTGAATGACACTCAATCACTAATTGCAGCCATCACTTCTTCCAGTTTTTCCTGCAGATCGAGAAATATCGAGGATCTAATGGGGGTTGGAATGATTTCCTTGGAATGGATTTAATCAATTCTCTTTCAGTTCTTCGATGGAACTCATCCAGTTCAATCACAACGAATAGAATACATTCGACTCTTTGTTACCAGTCCTCACTTCGAGGCAACATTCAATTGCAAACAAAAGAAACCCGTCTGTCCCAATGTATTCTGAGAACTATCGGAACGATAACAAATTGACTTGTATAAAACATGAAAAAAAAACACAATAATAAATCACAATATTTGGCTCACCTCTTGATCATTGATCTTCGACCCCCCCCCCCCCTCCACCCCCTCTCCTCTCTCCACCCCTCCCTTCCTCATACCCTTGTTGCGACCCCACCCGAATCGACATCATCGACGGACCTCCGTTCTACGCGACACATCACAGTTATTCTCTTTTAAACATGCCCTGACGGAATAAATAATGAATGAATGAATGAATGAATGAATTTATCTCTGATGTAAAAAAAGACGAAAGAGAACTACATGACCACAAATAGACAGTCTCACTTGTATTACAAATATTATTACGAGAAGACTTAAGCCGATCAACCAAATGAGATAGAGCATCTAATCATATCTTTGCCAGCTAATGAATTACACGCATTAGTTATGGGATACAAGATATCATTACACCCATACTCTGATCTATCTTGTTTACCCTATCTTCCCCCTTTCTCCTCTCTCCTATTGAGGAGAGGGAGGGTTCTAGGTCACATCTGTTTATGCCTAGTGCCAGTCTCTCGTCCCGCTCTCACAGGGAATGGTCGGCCTGTGAGGAGCATCCGCAGATAAAGAGTATTCCACTCTTTATCTGCGGATCTTTATCTTTATCCCCCCCCCCCTCTTCCATTTTTAGCCCCTCCCTCTGCTTCCTCCTCCCATTTCCTACCTCATATTGGGGAGGCTCAATTCTTCTCCACTTACAGCATGACGACTCTCTTCTCTTTTTTTCTCAATTTTTCAATTTCGTTGCTTTGTTCAATGGCTCAAATCCAATCGCGTCATCTAATAAGTGTTTTTGTCTATTCCCACTGATCCGTCTACGTAGTTTTCCTAATCATCCCTTTCCCGAGAAATTTTTTTAAGTAATTGAACATTCCAGAACCATCTACGCTGGTTCCTCTAGAAGATTCTTTCTCTTCTATCTTCTTTCGGCCTTCTACATCGGCCTTTCGGCGACACGATACACTCTCAAGGAAATAATGAAGCAGTAATAGCTCGAAGAGTTCACAAGAATTGATGCCACAGCATAAAACAACCTGGAGTTGATCTGCTGTCTCCATTCAAGGTAATCACTCCATTCATCCAAGAGAAGAAGGGCATTGGAAACACCACACAAGAGTATAATTATCCCATTTCAGACCACTCCGAAGATCATTGGAAGGATTAGCGGTTCTGCGGCATGCCCTCCACCATCACTATTGAATTATTCTTATTATTATTATTTGTTTTCAAGATAAATCTTTGATATATACATGTCTTGGATCCATACCACTTCATTAAATCCGCGAAAAGGAATTGAAAGGGGAAGGAAGCTGGGGGGGGGGGGGGGGGGGGGGGTGAGAAAAGAAGAACTAGGGGACAGTAAATTCAATAGAGGGATCTCGCAACATTCTTATTGCGTCTCTAAAACAGTTTATCTTCTAACTAATTTCGATTCTACCTAACAAGTATTATATTCCTCATCCAATCCGATGTCTTCCATTGACTTCTCTTATTGGTCTAGGAATTGAATAAGGAGAGATCATAGGAAACAAAGAAGGAAGAAATGATTCCGAGGGGGTAAATCAAGGTGGGTAAATGATGATAACACATAAGGAGTTAGCAATCTCATCCAATGGATGCTGACACCACCCACAAAAAATATAATACTACAAAGAGAGACGGGAAGTCTCCGATTTGTAGCCCCCCCCCCCTCGATCGGAGAAACATTCATCTGAGTCCCATCTGAACCTGTTCTTCCTATTCAGTGATAAAGAATTACAATTATTATACATGTCTCTTTTCATGAGATATGACGCCGCTTGCCTTATTTTCGAGCAAATTTGGACAGATCTGGCACAGCTCAAAAAGTTCACTTTTCTGAAACTATGTGATTTGGGGTTATCGAGGGTTGTGAAGACGATGGGCATACCCATTTTGTTCACAGACCTCTCGTTGGCTCCAGATGGCATCACGTCGAAATCACGTTTTAACGTGCTACTCGGCTCCCGAGATAGCTAATTTTAAGTGAAAAAATGTTTCTGGGGTAGAATTGCATGGCGAACACTCCTGTCTAACTCATTTTTCATGATTTTCGAAAATAATTTTTTTAAAGTGAACTTTTCGCATTGGCCTATCCGAGTGATCCCATGTTGATAGATCGATCATGCATGACGAGAGGATTCTAAATCTATATTTTTATACAATAAAAGGGTGCGGTGTCCGAGATATGCGACTTACAGTGTATTGAGAGTGCAAGGAATATACTCTTTCCTGCCCTCCCTCTCCCCCCTCTCTCGTGCGCTCTCTCCCCCCTCTCTCGTGCGCTCTCTCCATTCCCCACGCTCTCTCGTCGCGCGGGGTCAGGGAAGCGATCGAGGGGAGAAAGGAAGAGGCGAGGGAGCCCCTTTTCCTTGCACTCTCAATACACTGTAAGTCTCTTATCTCAGACACCGCACCCTTTTATTGTATAAAAATATAGATTTAGAATCCTCTCGTCATGCCCGATCGATCTATCCACATGGGATCACTCGGATAGGCCTATGCGAAAAGTTCACTTTTTAAAAATTATTTTTGAAAATCATGAAAAATGAATTAGACAGGCGTGTTCGCCATGCAATTCTACCCCAGAAACATTTTTCACCTAAAATTAGCTCTCTCGGGAGCCGAGTAGCACGTTGAAACGTGATTTCGACGTGACGTCGTCTGGAGCTAACGAGAGGTCTGTGAACAAAATGGATATGCCCATCGTCTTCACCACCCTCGATAACCCCAAATCACACAGTTTCAGAAAATTGAACTTTTTGAGCTGTGCCAACCCTTGCTCGAAAATAAGGCGAACGGCGTCATATATTATTTGGGAAACATTGGGACCACACTGGACACAGCTGTAGACAGAGCAATGATATTTATCTCTGAATAAACGAAATAACGATAAAAACGTGCAAACAAGGTCCAATTGTTAGCATCTTCAAATTAATTTCACATATCGATTGAACATTGTTGAGAAAGACAGATCAAAGCGAAACAAAAAACCTGGTGCTAAAAGAAAAGAGTCACAACACAAGCCGGACGAGGAGAGTCAATCTTACTTTTGACTTTCCTTCTATACAAGTAAGTAACTTCTTATTGTTAAAAGTTGTGTCAACTGGTGTTGTGGTGGTTGTGGGTAGTTGGGAATGCCCGGAACGCAGATGCAGCTGTGAACTGAAAGAGAGTTGTCTCTGTCCAATAATCATTAACCATTCTCTCGGCTGAGGGAGCGAGGGGTGTCGCGTTCATAGTCTCATTTCTCGGGAAAGCTTATTCAATTAAGGTATCTGTTTATCTGTAATGCAGAAAATCTAATGAAGTTTATTACCGTAGTGAATGGGGCAGAGTCCTTGTCGGTAGGGAAGCGGACCTTGAAAATACAACTTTAATTATTTTTTTATTTTTAGTTAAAATTGAAAAAGTGGATCAGACTATTTCACCGCCTTTTTTATGGTAGAACATTGATTTTCTCACCTCCGGGAACGTCGGAATTGCGACGAGATTTGTAGAGATCATAGAAGAGAGATACTGAAAGAGTAGAGACGAAACGATGAGTGATTCATTCCTTCAATTTCTCACCTGTTTGATGCTGTCGTAGTGAAGGGATGGTCGGAGTAGAATTGAGACTATCGAATGAAATAGAAGGAGGAGAGTCTTGAGCCATCGTCGGTACTGCAAGGAAATGATGATTAGTCCGTCTATAGATTCATCTCAAGCATTCATTCTTTCAATGTTAAAAATAAATAATTTTAATAAAGCTAACAATGCAAAGCTCACAATTCATATTAGAAAGAACAATAGGGCATCCATCATTGTCATTCGATTCCTCCGTCAGTTCGATAAAGGGTGCAGCAGCTGCAGCTGCAGGAGGCACAACTGCGGTCGATTGTCCTCCTCCCTCTCCACTATCCATCGATTGCTCTGAAAACAATTCCATGTCCATGTATTCGTTCTTCGCAAGAGAAAACCACTGCGAACATTCTATCCTATGGGAATCTCGATTACGCCCTAGTAAAGTGATAAAACAAACTGACGATTTGATGGAGTGGTGCCAGAAGGAATAGATCCCACCAGACAAAGAGCGAACTCTTGAGAGAAAGAACAGTCAATTCATATTCTCCATATACACAATGATTATTTCACCAAAAAGAAAGAAGACCTCACCAAATCGATTGGGAACTGTCCAATCCATGATTGGATACTCCATCCGCGTCTAGATAGTTTCTCTCAATTTTCCAAATTTACTGCGGTGACAGAGATAGAACAAGTCTTTGATAGAGACCTTTTATCAGTATTATCAAATGAACGCTACACTAAAAAAAGAAGAGAAAATGTTGATAAAGATAACTCTAGAAAGGTGTATCTGATAGGATGGAATGAGAAAGGGACTCATCTATCTCTTCTCTTCATAAACATCTCATGACGTCTTCCCATTCTAGGATGATAGTAGGGATTTGTATTAGAGATGAACGAAGCGTGTAGGGAGGGGGGAAGGGGAAAACAGAGATTAGTGATGCCAGAATTGGAGAAATATCATGTCATAGAAGGAAATATCATAGAATAAAGGGACAAGATGTGTGAAAAAGAGGGATGATCTCAAGCGAGATAATTTTTTTAGCCGTCACAATAGCTTGATTATGTATTGAGATGTTTCATATTATACTGAGCTCCCCTGTCCCCCCCCCCCTCATGCTTCAGTCCAACATCTTCCCCATTGCTTCTATTTTTTGCATTCTTCACAACCTGTAGATTTGTCTGCACATTTTACATATCTCCTAGGTCGTGCAGTGTCAAGAAACTGAGATAAATCTTTATCAATGAAAATGCTCACAAAAATGGTCAAACGCGGAGGGTGAATAATTGATGAGGCGGGGGTGAAGGAGAGACAGCGACAGACGTAGGCAGAAACGAGGAAATGGGGAGGGGTTCTGCCTTGATGTTTCCGTAGAAGAAACCCGTTTTAGTAGACTTCGCTCATTGACATTTCACTGAAGAAGAAATTTGTTGAAGAACTATCCAGAGAATGGGGAATGTAAAGATCTTTTAGTTTACTCTATCTTTGATGAATCAAGATCTGAGCAAGTGATTGCATGTTTGTTTCCTCTTTATTTCTTGTTCGTAATAGACTACTCGCTAATGACGATTTCCATCGAATGGCATAAGAACCTCAAGAGAGAAAGTACATACGAAGGAATCAGTTGAGTATCGTCTTCTTCTCCGTAGGGGCGAGAAAGTAAAGGGAGTACAAGATAATATGGGCAAGTGATGTGAAAAGAAGGAAGAAATCACTGATCTAAATGGTCATTATGGAGAGAAAAGTGGGAATTTAGGTCTCAATCGTGATTGATGGCAGAGATACAGAGGGAGGAGGGGAAAGTGAGAGGGGACTTACGGATTCTCCAAATACAATCCAGAGGAAGACTCGATATGAAAAGAGAAGAGTGAAGGCAAGACATCCCAATTTGACGAGTGTCATTGCAACAATTAGAGGGAGAAACGACTAGGGAGATGCAAAATTCTGAAGAAAAAAGGAATTAGCACATGCTCGGAATGGAAATGAGTGAATGATACAGAAGGTAGTCTAGGCGACGGATGGAAAAATATACAGGTGATGAAGTGACTCCCCCTTGATGAGAAGAGATGGAGGAGAAGGTGGGAAGGGAATGAGAGAAGAGACGATAAAGGGAAGTGAGAGAGGGGAAAGAGGAGAGGGGTTAGGGAAGAATCAGATGAGAAGAGGAGTAGTTAGTTAGGAAATTTACTGCTTCTTTATTGAGAATTTCAAGGTGGGGAGAATATGGGGCTACGAATTGAGAGAGAGGAGAATGACGAGATTGGAGGAGGAAATGGAAATGTGTCATGGAATATCATTGAGAGTGATAAGGATAAGAACCATCTGAGTGCATATTCATACCAATATACTCTCAGATGGTCAGCCAGTATGGAACTTGTAGAAAGGAGGAAAAGTCTTGCAGTTACTCGGGCAGGAATAGAGGAGAAATGAGGCAATCTATCTAGAGTGAGCACCTTCTCATCATTTGTCTTTCGTCTTATGGAAGGAGAGCAACTTCCTTTTGAGGATTACCCCTACAACTAGATTATTTCGACAAAAACAAGTTGATTGAATCAGTTGAATCTCTGATTTGACAATCAAATTCCAATTGAACAGATCGTTCTTCATTCATTCCTTCACTCGTTTCACTCAGAGAGAGGTCGACCATGTCTTCTAACAAACACGGTACTCTCTCTCTCCCTCTCCCAGTTGATCTTTGATCTTTGCAGATCCTTCTCATAATCCGAGCAGTGAACCCATGTCTTCTAAAGAAGGAACTGGATCCAATGAGAAGAGTGGATCCAGTGAGAAGACCGAGAAGGAGATTACTGCCAAAGGACCCAAAGCCCGTAGTCCCATGTTGGATAGTGATGATGTAATCCATTCTGATCTTTGATCTCTCAGGTCTTCCTTCGGTCAAGTTGTTCCCATGTGTTCTGATGATGAATGGCTAGCAGCTGAAGCTGCCAAACCTTCCAGTCAACTCAATCTGGCCAAGACCAAGGTTGGAATGGATTATTGATTGATACCGTAATCCTTTCATCTCAGGGCAAAGTTACCGTATTCGCGACTCCATCCTCGCAACGTCATATGAAGAGAAAGGCACTCAATCAGAGTCACTCAGCTATTCTCGGAAAACTCGTCTCTAGTGGGTTACTGTAACCGGAATACGATAGTCAATCCATAATGCAGATCTCGTCGGACAGCTTCTCGAGTCGAAGGAGGGAACCGAAGTTGAGGTATACGGTAGTCAGTATGGATTACGGTAATGAATGGATATTGAGGTTCACGTGAAGATTGGTGGTCACACTCACAATTTGATCAAGAAGACATTCCCAGATGCTCCCCTTCCCAATAGTGGAAACAATACTCCCCTTCCCTCTACCCCTGCTAAGAGTAGTAAGAGTACCACTGGAAGTAGAGAAGTCGTCTAACTGACACTTTCCTTCCATCTCTCTCCCTCAATCTGTCTCAGTAGACTTACCATCAATAAACGAGTTACTCTAATGGACACAAATACAGTATGAATAATCTATAGGTGTATGATAGTGATTCATTTGGTACAATGGAATGGATGATCTCTTCACTGTTTCTTCGTTTTCTCTGATAGATCTCCGTAGATTATTCGATTGAAGAGAGCCAGAACTCCATAGGAAGCGAGGACGATGGAACTGGATTTGAATGGATTAGGATAGAAAGATTCACTTGAGATTAACCCCGTCCAATTATCCAGTGTATAACATAATAGTAAACTGACATGGCGAATGCATAGAAGGCGATTCTTCCTACAGTATCCAATTGGCCGAGAATAGGATACGACCAGTTGCCCCCACTCAGATGGTTGATGAGGTAGATACTGGAAAGGGAAGATGATCTTTGATCTCTAGGGTAGACTCAGCCCCATCCCATCATTCCCTCAGACTCACTCTCCAATGTAGAGAATGACGAATCCGAAGATGGTCTTGAATACACAGGAGAATTTGGGATTGGGACGTCGCCAGATGAGAACATCCAGGAAGGCTGAGATGGCAGGGAGAGTATGCTGAGAGAGAGGAGAGATCAGAGAGAGGGGAGGAGAGGATACGGTAGAGGTATACGGTTTACACTCTGGGACTATGAGAAAGCAATGATGAGTCTTGGGTTATGATTTAAGTGGAAGATAACATATTATGGACATACCAATCCGTGGTTCCAGGGCCAATTCTTGACCAATTCCATGGCAGTCGCATCCTTTGCCAGAGTATGGGGGTCGAATGTCCACAGCCCCCAGAAGAGAACTGCCACTGCCTGAATATCGATTGATGACTGGAGATACCGTAATATACACGAGTCAATCTAATAGACACTAGATAGTCAATTGAAAGAGGCTTTCTCTGCAGTAACCAACCACATTCCATGACCATTACTATATTCCACACAAATAAAAGGATATTCACCACTCCGACGGGACCGACTAGAGCCTGACCGAAGAATTTGAAACGACGACACGATTCCTTTGAAAGATAATTAATGAATGAAGAACAGACCAGTGGTCAATCGGATCAAATATGAACTCTACATGTTATGAAGCTAAGGATTAATGATAATTAGGAAATTATAATTAATGACCTGGCATCCGAAGAGTACAATGAGAATGGCCACGAAGTGGTAGATGGTTTGGAGAGTCTGGAGAGTATATAGTACAGACAGATAAGACTACACTTTTGCTAAGCCATGACTATTTCACCCCGATTGCACTACAATAGAGCAAAAATCGTAAATGATGTTAGAATTCCATTACGAGAATGTGCTCTCTGATGTACATCATTTCTTATTTGTGTTCCTACTAACAACATTTCCAACATTGTCAGGTGAGTGAAACTCATTCAATCATTCGATATTATTCCACTGAATTACTTACACAATTTCAATAAAGTACATACCAAATCGACCATGGTGAGCCATCCCAATCGGGCGAGTGGTTGACCAGGAATGAGAAGAGCTGAGGGAGGAAGATGTTTGTAGTCCAGATACCTTCAATCCGAGAGTAGTCTCACGGGTAATAGTCTAGACCTCATGCAGTAGGGAACTTTCTCCCTCTTGACGCGTGCGGTTCGCGTCGCGGCTCTGTGAGGCACTCGCTCACTAGATGGAGTTTCGACGCTCTAACAGCATCGGCTCGGTGGCTCAGCTGGGGCGTTGCAGGACTAGTAAACAGAAAGCTCACGGCTCGAGCCCAGCACGTGCTAAATATTTTGCATATTTTTTTTGTTAAACGATCACAAGAATATGTTTTTGTTCGTTTTAAACTAAAGAACGCATTGAACTTCATCAAAAAAGGTCACGACGCGCGAAGCGCGGAGTCCGTCACTCAATGCTTCCCTCGCTTCGCTCGGGCATTGAGCATTGAGTGACCGCTTAGGCTTACGCAGAAAGCCACCTCACACCCAGCTTAGGGAGGCGAGCGCACAAAAATATGTATGAACTCTTTTAAAAAATAAAGACATTAAAAAACCACTTTGCGATCTCCGAGGAAGAAAGTTCCCTACTGCGCCAGGACACGCCTACGGGTAATTCAATCCCGCGTTCGTGTCAATCTATCCTTTCCACACAATTGTCAAAATATCTGACCGTCAAATGGTGCTAGCTTAAAGAAAAGGAAATAAACCGACCAAGTGTGGAGGAAGCCCACTAGTAGAGCTGAATGGACGAGAAGTTTGATCATCTGAAAGGGAGAATTGATCTTTTTGAAGGATTACGAACGGGGGGAACGTCGCATCAAACACAACAACAAAAACTGAAGGCAAAGACAAACATGATAGGAACAAGAATGAAGAGAGTGAATAGTTGGTATCTTATCGGAGAAGAGAAGAGTGACTACGGAAAGATGTGAAGGACTTGTGAGATTGTGTGATGGGAGTGAACTCCCATTGACCAACTCCTAATTTCAAGTCTCAAGGTTACTACTGTCGAGAAAACAGCTGTCATATAAAGAACTGAGAAATATAAGTGAGCGGGCCAGCTGAGATATCATCGGTAGATCAGTGGCTTACCGTAATCCTAACAAAATGAGGCATTTGAATAGCCAAACAAGCGGAACGGCTAAATGAGCAGAAACGTGGATCAAAGTATCTAGAGCAACGAAACGCAAAGGAAATAATAAATAAGCAATCATAAACAAAGAAAATACTTTTAAAAAATTTATATGGATTACTGTAGGGATATGAGTCCGGGAAATAGCACCCGGTCAAATTGAGAAAAATGCTTTTGGTGTGTTCGTGTATATTGCAAATTGCATTTTTGTAATCAAAGTACAACATTATCGATTGATTCTCGCACTTGATATTCTGTTGCATTGTGTTCGCTATATCGGTTTACCTAGTTTGGATACTGGCAAGTTACTGTAACCGCTATATACCCCTCATATCAACGCTATCTTTTATTTTTTTACTTTGAAATGATGCAATCTTCGTCATTTACAGTGATGAGCGGTCGTGGTGGAGGCCATGGATTTTCATCACGGACAACACAATTTGCAATTATCTCAGGAGTCGGCGTAGTCACCCTTCTATACTTGTTCAGGAGGTATAGTTTCCATTTCGAAGTCGTTTCCCATAAGTTCTTTACCTTCAGGATGTTTTGGAGGCAAGCAAGAGCAAGTTCTGCACTGGCCAATGGAACACCTGCTTCGTTGCAACAGCCAGAGGTCCGACCAGAATCTAGTCAGTATTTTCAAATTCGTTTTCATGTCGTGCTTATTTTTAAGTGTCCATTAGCGCATACCTTTGAGCAGTATGCTTTCCATTATAAGTTACCCTTATTACCAATTATACTTTGCAGCCTCATATGCGCGTCACACTCCAAGTGAACGAGGCTCAGCCCTCCAAGCTCCAAGCTCAAATTCGCGAGTGCCGAGGGTACGACACGCGACAATCAGCAGCACTGTCCCTCCACTCGAAGCAGATCTCGTCGTTGGTCAGTCTTTCTTTTGGAGAAAAAATCTAAAAACGTGAACAAATCGATTTGCTCATTGATTTCAGGTTTGGAAACATGCCAGGAGTTGACGAAAAACCTCGAACGCGCTTTCACTAATCTCGAGTTGGTCAGGAATCGTTCCGATAAGGTAATTTACGAATTTACACGCTATATTTAACGTTCCGCTCTGTCGGAATCTTGGTATTCGCCTATTCTGTAATCAAACATCTCATCGATCTCAGGACCGGAATCGTGCTGAGATGGTGCAATCCGTATTGGATCGACTGAAGATACTCGAGACGGATATTCAACGACTTGTGGCAGAGGGAGGATCGGCCGCAGGAGATGATTATGGTACGATCTACCTAATGGAAGCGGGATGTCTCATGCAAGTTACTTGGATCCCGTCATGCTCTGCGGGGTGGTTTTTGAATTTCGTTAAAAACACGTTTGTATCTAAGCTGATGCATATGATGAATCGTGTTATTTAGGTACAGTGTCATCTGTGCTCGCTGGATATCAATCCCCTCGTGCGGGTACTCTCTCTGTCCTCTCCGATGATTCTTTCATGTCCGCTTTCGAAGATTTCGTGAGTTTCATCAGATCTTATTATATTACTTAATTGGTTGTAGCCTCCGAATGCCGACGAAGACATCGGGGAGGATCTCGAGATCGATAGATCTAAGTTAATTCTCTATGAGACTGGATTGGAGAAGGCTACGGCTGGAGAGGTTGGTTCATGTATTTACAGTCACTGGAGATAGGTCCCTTAAATTATTCTATTACAGCGGAGGTTTTAAATTGATTTTTATGGCTCTGAGATTTTCTAGGGGAAATTATCAAGCGCTGATAATGAAAGTAATATATACCAACACGAGTTCAAAAGTAACTTTAACTTTCATGATTTGGCACCTCCCTTCAAAAAACATACATTACGTCGTTTAGATTAGCGCCGTAAACCACACAGCAGAAATATGTAATATGCTGCCCTTCTGAATTGATTCCTTCCTGCTTATATGCTGATATTGAAGGTCTTCTACCGCAAGCCCCGTGCTGAGTTCACCCAATGCGAGAGTGAGACTGAGTTTGCTGCCAAAGTGTACTGTCTACGAGAGGCATTTGAGGTACGTTTAAATATGAGGCCGTTTTTGTAATTTTCGATCAAGTCCTGGCACAGCTCAAAAAGGTCAATTCCCTGAAACTGTATGTTTCGGGGTTATCGAGGGTGCTGAAGACGATGGACATATCCATTTTCCACCTAGACCATTCGTTGGCTCCAGACGGCGTCACGTCGAAATCACGTCCCAGTCGACACCCGAAAGGACTAATTTTAGGCGAAAATTGTTTCTTGGGTAGAATTGCATGGCGAACACGCCTGACTAGTTCATTTTTCATGATTTTCAAAAATAAATTTTAAAAATCAAAATTTTCGCAGTCATTTCTGCGCTGTGTGATCTACAGAGAGCGATCGGGCGTGTTGAGAGGATTCCAATCCTATATTTTGAGCCAAATCTATCATAGGAAACAAATTTGAGCTAACATAAAGTGATCGGAATCGGCAAGGAAATGAGAGTCTCTCCCCCTCCCTCCCCTTTCTCCCATGCGCGCTCTCTCGATTCCCCACACTCTCTCGCCCATCTGACCCGGGAAGCGGGTCGGGGAGGGGGAGGAAAGGGGAGGGACTCTCATTTCCTTGCCGATTCCTATCACTTTGGGGAGGGAAGGGGAGGGACTCTCATTTCCTTTCCGATCACTTTATGTTAGCTCAAATTTGTTTCCTGTGATAGATTTGGCTCAAAATATAGGATTGGAATCCTCTCGACACGCCCGATCGATCTCTGTAGGTCACACAGCGCAGAAATGACTCTGCAAAAATTTTGATTTTTTAAAATTTATTTTTGAAAATCATGAAAAATGAACTAGTCAGGCGTGTTCGCCATGCAATTCTACCCCAGAAACAATTTTCGCCTAAAATTAGTCCTCTCGGGTGTCGACTGGGACGTGATTTCGACGTGACGCCGTCTGGAGCCATCGAATGGCCTAGGTGGAAAATGGATATGTCCATCGTCTTCAGCACCCTCGATAACCCCGAAACACAGTTTCAGGGAATTGACCCTTTTGAGCTGTGCCAGGTCTAGTCGGATTTGCTCGAAAATTACGCAAACGGCTTCATATGGGCCTTTCTTTCCTCTCTGCCAATTCTTTCTCGTATAGGTAATGCTGAAGGACGAACATCGTCGATTGTGGCTGGCAAAGTCGGGAAGACAACTGCTGGGAGATATCATGAAGTGAGTTTATATTTTTTATCCTTTTCAAATTCATCATCAACGTAGTACTCGTTGTTGCAGATGAGAATTTCGTGTCTACTGAATTCGTGGGAACCTTTTCTGAAAACTCGTGATTTAGCGATTTGAGATATCTGCCATTAAATGTACTGGAAGGTGCTGATCAGTAATTTATGATCAGTTGTAGTTATTGATCAGTTTTATACTTGTTTTTTTTTAAACAGATAGAATTACTTACATCTTAGAAAAGGAAATGAATAATTGAATGGTGGTATAGACTAGACTATGATCCTTCCAGCTAAATATAAAGGTGCTGCTATATTCTCATTTAAGTTGTGATGAGTTTTATACCGCCGAGTGTTACGACAATGTAGAAGTGTTGTTGAAGGTACAATAATCAAGTGATTTAAGACACTCGAAGCAGGATCCTAAGCCCTTCTACAAGGCGTTCGATGATATGATGGAGTTCTGTGGGAGGGAGCAGAATCAGGATATGATAGCGAGGGAATTAGCATCCAGAGGAGTTAGTTCATTTTTATCATCATTTAAAAATATATATCTTATTTAAAGGTGGTGGTGGTTTCATTCTGGGACGTTCTGCTCGATTTCATGCTACTCGATGCGTTCGATGATCTCAAGGTTTGTCAATTTATATTCTAACCTTTTTCATATCTATTAAAATTCTTGGTAAATTTAAATATGTCATTGCAGAACCCTCCATCGGCAATCTTCTCTGTCACTCGTAACTACTTCCTCTCCCAATCAATGAAATATTCGACCATCTCTACCATAGTGTGGAGTATGCTCAAGAAGAAGAGACAGCGATTGATTGTGAGTACGCCTCGCCATTTTTCATATTATCACTTTCACAAACAAATCAATTACTATATAATTATGGACTCTGATGATCGATATTTTCCCTTACGTGAAATCAAGGTAAAAAAATAAAGGGTTGTATTTAAGTACGCGGAAGGCTTCATAGCTCACTTCTACAACATCTCGGAGACTGTTTCTCCAGCGATCACTCTCGGGTTTCTGGGAACTGACGAGACGGTCAGAGATCTCTGTCTATATTTCAAGGTATTCTCATTTGATTCTGTTTTATTCTTATTTGATTCTGTTTGAAGAGGTCATTACAATTATTCATATTTTGAAAAAAAGGATATGCATGGTCATTCAACCTGATAAGTTTCGCAAACCCTTGCATGTTTAACGCTTACTTAATAAACGATTTGGATAAACTGTACTTTGAGGATCAAATCCAACAATTTGTGATGGACATCTTCAATCTTCGACGAGTTCGCTACACGTCGATAGATGAATTGGCTGATGATATCTGGGTGCAATTGGAACAGAAAACGGAATTGGTTCTCACTCGATTATCATCTGAATTGATACCCATCTGATCAATTGAGAGAAGAGTCGGGTATGAGCCTCTCGCTCCCCGTCCTTAGACCAATTGGATAGATTTGATCTTGTTAGTGTTTTCCTTTATATTCTAGTCATGATCTCACAATTCCCTTCAAGGAGCTCAATTGTCTCCACTCCGTTGTTTTTAAATAAACTCAGTGGATTTCTTTCTTTATTCCGGTCACTTTTCCAATCCCAAGTTTTCTTTCTAATCTAGTCGAGTATTGGTTGTTTCCATTGTTGTTATTGTCGTCTCTTCTCTCTTCCTCCAATCACTAATTCCCTCCCCCTCTCCCTCTCCATCTCTAATCACGGGTATTTCTTTCCAACCTTTATTGTTTTCTAATACGTTGAATGTGACCCCTCACCTTCTCTTTCTCTCAAATCAAACGTTGTTGTGTTGTTAGGGTCATAGAAGTAGCAATATTTTGTCTATAGTTTCAGAATACATTCAGTGGTAAGTATAGGCAGTATGATATCTGATAAATATATTCTTATTCTTTCATGTGTGGCTTCATTTGCGTCTGCTAGTGGTTTGAAACCACTCGGTATCTTTTATTCAATGAAAGCTATGGAAGTTGAACTCTTCTTTTCTCAGGTATGGTACCCGCCCCCGAAGTGGATGTAGCGAGTACTGCGGTTGATCCAGCCTTGCTGGCTAGAATGGCAGAGACTGACAGGTATGTCACTCTCGGACCGTAATTCAGATGGCCTCGTACGACTTAAATGATGACTTGCTAATGAGATGTTTATAGCCGCATGCTCTCGATATGCAATCTGATACCCGTGGCAAATTGGGGATTCGATGAGAGTGTCCAGCAGAGACTGAAGCAGAGGAAGCATAGACTCGTCAACCAACAACTCACTAAAGGTGCAGTGGAGGAGATAGGGGGGGGGGGGGGAATGAGACTTTATCATAATCGAATCGTTTTGTCCTTGTAGACGCGAAATCGATGATGACGAAGGCGTCTAAGCAGAAGTTGGCACGAGGATTGGGAGGAGTCTGCGAGACTGTCGGAGAGGTACTTTACTCTATGTTACATGGGTCAATCTAATTAGAAGAGAATCTAGGGATATTGATAACGTGATTGAAATGATAACTTGTCAGGTGCTTGATTGGCTGAAGGCGAGTGGATCGGGAGACTCCAGACCCACTGCCAGAAAGGTGAGAATTGGAGTAAGGAGGGAGGGGTTACTATTGGAATGGGAATTTACTCGAAACAACCAGTAAGGGCGAATACGGAGATGAACTATTTTATTTGGTCCGTGTGCAGAAAATTACTGCATCTATTATAGAGCCCGTGATACAATCTCGCTTTTGGTGCGGGTTATTCTCAAAATGTATTCCCTGACTTCACTATCTCTATTCTCAATCATTCCTATTGATTCCATTCGATACAGTCACAATTTGGGCCACAAATCTGAGAAAAGAGGTGATCATTTATTGAGCCACGTCCAAATTAATTTGAACACTGAATGATATGTCTCTCTATTGCAGAGTGAGGGTCAACTGAAGAAGGAACAGAAGCAGAAGGTGGAAGCAGCAAAGAAGAAGGGAGATGAGAAGAAGAAGGAGAAGGAGGATAATAAGACGGATACGAAGGAAGTAAAGAATGAGAAGAAGAAGCAAGAGCAGGTTGGTGGACATCGAATTGACTTTAAATATTTTTCACGTGTTGCTCCTATCATCTGGTTCAGAAAAAGACTGTTTTACGTTATACCGAATGGACAAAATAATTTACTGTGATATCTCCGGAATTTACTTCGAATCTTGTATTAGTTTTACTGTTTCCCACTATTCTGTATTTTTTTAAAGCTAGAAAGTAATGCATGTTATTCAGACTATGGAGATAGACGAGTCGGAAGAAGAAGAAGATGATGAAGATGATGATGAAGAAGAGGATGAAGAGGTCGAGGAGGAAGATGGATCTTCTGAAGAGGAGGAGGAGATGGAAGTTGAAGAGACTAAGGGAGATAAGAAGAAGGAGGTACAACCTATTCATCTGCGCCCTTCTTTAATTGTTTGATTATTCTCTATTTTGGACTTTGTAATTTATTTGCTTAGAAGAAGCGATTCTCAATTGGAATGGCAAAGGCTGTAGATGAAGAAGATGAAGAAAGTGGAGATGAAGAGGAAGGAGAGGAAGGAAGTGATGAAGAGATGGAGAGTGGAGATGAGAAAGAGGAGGATGTCAAGGAGAAGGAGAAGAAGGTTGAGAAGGGCAAGGAGAATAAGAAAAGGTGAGAGATGAGCACAGATTAGAAGGATTACTCAAACAAACAGAGTTGCATGTGGGTTTCTGAAGCTAATATTGTCTACCATCTAGTGTTTTATTAGGGTGTCCCATAATTTTTTAGAATTTTTTTTTCACTTTATATGATTCTTGTCGACTTCCGCTTAGCGGTTTGGATAGAGTAACCATTGCACTTCAACTTCTGTAATTGAGCCATTGATATCATTGCACTTTCGAAAAACTAGGCCATTCTGACTCAACCTCTGTAAAAATCGCACTATCTAATTTTCTCTTTAGCAAAGAGGTAAAAACAAGGGCAGTGTCTCTTTAGAGTTAGTACTTGACAATGAACAAATTCCACGCCAAGCCGACTTCTCATTTCATATTGCATCTTCACTACAGAAAATCACCATTTTTACAAATGTTTTTAGAAACACTGCGTAGTTTGCGCCAAAAACAGTTGGTTGTTATTCACTATAATTTATCACTAATATCACAAACTGTTTGGGTCGCATAGGCTGGCTAACAAGTTTGGAAAAAAATAAAATGCAAAAATCTAATTTTTGTAAAATCATAGAAAGTGAAAATTTTTGAATTAGTTCTTTCGTTTCATAAAATTTCTTCTGTTAAAAAATATTAAATGAAAGTAGACTGCCAATCCTACTTTGGTGTTACTCCGAGGATCTCATCGTCATTCTTAATTGAGCTGAAAAATATAAAAAGTATGGTCCAAAACACATTGCGTCTCTATCAAGCAATATTAACGCTGCCTGGAAGCAAATTAATTTAGTAAATAGGGAGCACTACATTTTGAAATTGCGCGTCCACAATTGTGCATCGTGGTTCACAAGAGAAAAAATGGGAAAATTTTTCTAAGAAATTAAGGGACACCCTATTACTTAAAGAGCAATTGTCAAAAAAATGTAGCCAGTGTTTCAGTTCGAAAGTTTTGCAAAATCGTTTAATTTGGATGCTATCAGGATATCCATTTCCGATATTTTCCCCCGAGGTCCCGGGTTTTAAAAATAAATAATGAATAATTTCAGCGATGATATCACTCAACCGAAGGCGAAGAATGTGGGAGAGAAGAAGAAGAGAAAGGCAGAAGAAGAGGAAGAGAGAGCTGCTAAGATGCCTGTGAGGCGATGATGAGATATATTGACCATTCTGGAGGGGGGGGAGGGGGGATATTGAACTCGCTTACTGATATATCAACCTTTGTTTCTCTAATAGCATGGTTCTTCAAATAATCCATTTCAGAAATTGGCTCCGATGGATTTCGCGAAGGTGGATCCCCTTGATGGAAGGAGAATCGCCATGGAGAGACTGCAGCAGAAGATTGCCCTTATGAAGAGTGAGTTAGGAAGGAGGAAGGATTGAGGAATGAGATGGAATGAGCATTGTTGTAGAGACGAGAGTGGGTAAGACGACAGTGGAGCAGTATGACGAACAGAAGAGAGCCAAGAGACGGTATGGTGGTACTATTTAGATAAATTAATATACCTATTTAATCCCCACCCCTTTATCTTCTAATAAAATGCTAGATCCTATTTAATTGTAATTTTCAGTATATCTAAGCTGAAGTTGAAGCAACGTCGTACTCTTGAGAAGAATAAGGGAACACCAGCAGTAGAGGAGAAGAGGTGAGGAATGGCTGTGGGATTGGGAGAGGGGAGGGAGAAAGTTGACCATCCGACCAGGTGGATAACATATCCTGCGCAATGGCAGTGATATGGACCCGTGAAACAACTGTCCCTTTTAAGGCGATAAATGTTGAAGGTTCTTACAATCAATTGATTTGTAGTGAGACGAAGGAAGTGAAGGGAGAGGCAGAAGTGAAGAGTGAACTGCAGAAGACAGATGATGGAAAGATCGTCTACTCCAAGTTCGATTATATCGTCAGAGAGGACAAACAGAAGGTTATCCTGTTGTGTTCTAATTAATATCAAATTAGACATATATTTTTAATAATGGATTAATGTTATATTTTAATTGTGTGTGTTTTTTTCCAGCCGACTAAGGCAGAGAAGCGAGACAAGTTCACTGGTCGAGATTACAATCGATTGATTGAGAAGGCAGAGAAGAGAAAGGAAAGAATCGATAAAGTCCGGTTAGTTGCCTCCATTTCAAATTGGGGGCTGTTGCACGTGTTCATTCCATGTTTCACTCTCTAATAATATACAATTATCGTGTTTGTTTCAGTGAGAAGAACCCTGAGAAGGCAGAGAAGATGGAGGAGCATATCAAGTGGAATAAGGCTATGAATATGGCTGAGGGACAGAAGGTTAAGGTGAGTCGGAATGAGAAGGGGGGGGGAGGGGGTACATCAGTCCCTTATAGAAAATATTTTGTTTCTGTTAGCAACCGTGATGTAGTTAATTTTTGCAACCGTGATGTAGTTAATTTTTAGTGTGGGGATTACATTGCAAATTGAGATTAACGGCGAATATTGGAATTTTCTATACGGGAGCCTTTTGGGATTAGTCATTAGTTGATAGAAGAGGGGGGGGGGAGAGAGACTATGACTATGGTTGTATCTCTCAATGAGTGGAGAGATGGATTGGAATGATCTCAGGACAACATCGAATTGCTGAAGAAGGGAGCGAAGAGGAAGGAGAAGAAGAAGGAGAAGACGAAGGAGAAATGGGAATCCAGAATGCAGACTGTGGAGGAGAAGATGGCCAAGAAGGTCGATAAGAGGTGAGAAGAGGGGGGAAGGGGAAGGAGGGGGGGGGGGCGGAGGGATTGATATCTAGACAAGTAAGGCCAGAATAATCGCCCTATTTGATTTCTCTGTTGTTTATCTTTGTTCTTCAAGGAGAAAGTAGTAGAAACGCTCATATAATTTATCTTTTCTTCCCATAATCCCGCATCACCTCTCAATAATTCCAATCTTTTCCCTTTCAGAGAGAAGAATCTGGCTAAGAGAAAGGATATGAAGAGCGATAAGAAATTGGAGAGATTGAGGAAGAAGGGAAGAAACGTATGAGATCTCATGAGTAGTATGGTATATCGCATTATTTGAACACTCTGAATCCCCCTTTATTACCTGATAGTACCCTTGGTAGATCAAATTGTTTTGTGAATCATCCCTTATTTGTTTCTACAGACTCCCACATCGATTGTTGCTCGTTCCGATGTATACTGTAGGTCTCCACTCATTGTTAATTCCCTGTTGATCTAATCGTTTTCATCGTGAAATAACCACAGATGGCTATAAAAATTACTTTCTATACTCAATTCATCTGTGCTATCCATTGATCTTACAATACACTGGATTGAGCTTGTCTCTTCTCGTACTATGTAGTAGAAGGAAGATTGTATGGTCTGTCTTCTCTTCTCTTCTCATATGAATGGTATCTCCTCTCTTCGTCCCTCCTCGGATTGGTCATCCCTCACTCTATCTGTGTACATGTAGTGGTGCGTGCCATGGTGATTATTCCCATCTCTCGACTCTTCCGATCGAATGAGAAGAGAGAGAAGAGAGGGAGGCCATATACTCAGTCGTTATCGAGGATAAGAAGAGGGAAGGAATGAGAATCTAGACTTATATGATGGAGAGAGAAGTGAGACCATTGAGTACTATGATCGAGAGAGAGAGAGAGAGTGTGATCTACAGTATACTTCCCTCATGTATTGAGAAATAGTGATAAGTCATTATAGATCAAAGATCATTCCCTTCTCTCGTTTGGATGATTCGTCGTCCTTTCTTTGTTCCATCTCCAACTCATTCCTCCTTCATCTCTACCTTCTCAATGTCCTTTGCAATGGGAAGAAGAAGGGGAAGAAGGAGGGGGGATGGCGACCTTCCCTCTTCTTTCCCTCAATCGCCATCCCTCCTTCCCTCTTCTTCTCGTAGTCGCAACGCGTCCGCGTCCCCAACCGCGACCATTGATCGAGGAGGGAATAGTCAGGCGGAGGAGGAGGGGGGAGGGGGAGGGAAGGGGAGAGGGGGCGGAGAGGAGGAGGAGGGACCCTCCCCCCACTCGCGGACTCTACCCTCTCATCACACTATATCACCATTCTCACAAGCTGCATCCTCTCCACTCGACACTCTCTCTACATTTCTCTATTCATCTCTCATCTCCTCCATCCCCCCCACTCTCCTCCCTCCTTCCACCAGTCTGGTCTCTCCTCCTTCCCCCACTCTCTCACCTCTCTAACCGTCTGGACCCTCCACGCCGACGCTGTCTCTCATCTCGTTTCCCGCGTCTCTCCCAATAGGCGAGTGGGGAAGGCGATTGAGAGAAGGAGGAAGGGCGGGGGGAGGGGTGGAGAGAGGAGGGAGGAGGGAGAGAGTTGAATGGAGGGAATGAGATAGACAGCCCCCCCCTCCCCCCTTCTCCTCTCTTCTTCTCTTTCGATGCGAGTCGAAAGGAGAAGGGAAGAAGAGAAGAGAAGGGGAGCCCAACCCCCCTCCCCCCTCTTTCCTCGATTCCCCCCTTGCTTTCCCCCCTTTTCCCTTCCCTCTTTCTCCTCCCCCTTCGCTCCACCGAGCCACTCTGCGCCCCATCGAGTCCCTACCGTACTCCCTTCCCGCACCCGATCTACTGCCGTGTCGTCTCGAGACCCCGTCCAGGTACTCCTAAAGATACTGTAGTCTATCGATTAGCCGTAGAGCGGGAATTAGGGGCTGTAATAGGAGAATGGGGTCGGTAGAAGTAGGATGTCGTAGACTGAAGATGTATGATTCAGCATCATAGATGATGTCCATTGACACTCTAGTCAATGATGGGATTTGCCGAAAACGTTAGAAACTGCCTATTTTCGCCTGGGTTTCACGAACCACGGGAACTGTACAGGCGGATTACGGTAGTTAGTGGGGGGGGGGGGAAGGTCCCCGATGGGTTATGACAGTTGCGGGTAATTACCGTAATGAGAGTATGTAGATTGAGTGATGAGTAGTGGGAGCATCTCCATTTCGTCACTCCTCTCTAACTCTTTTCTCTCATTTAGTTTAAATGTTTTAGTGAAGAAGGAGGCTGAATTGTAGAGGGAAGGAGAGCTCGGTGTGATGTGGCAGAGGGGGACGAGGGAAGGAGAGGAGACTGAGGGGAGAGAGGAATGGGAGGGGGAGGGTGGAGGGGGGGGGTGATAGGGGGAGGAGAGTAGGGAGATGGAAGGGGCGAATCGAAGTACTGCAGCACTAGAGAAGAGAGAATGCAGTGGAGAAATACACCGTAGTGTTCAGATATACCGTAGTCAGTAGGGGGGGGGGAAGGTAGATCTGTACTGTCAGTGACACATTAATCGATTGGGATGACATTACTCGTTTGTAAGGGGTTATCGGGATGGTAGATCAGGTGGGGAGAGGTCGTGAGGGAAGAAGAAGAGAAGGAAGAAGTGACTGTTCGAGGGTATTGGCAGAGTGCCAAAAGAGAGGTCGTATGAACTATAGTGAGAAGTGGAGGAGTGAGAAGAAGGGGAGCTGACTAGGGGAAGATACGGTAAGTGGTAGATCAAAGGGGTCTCTCTATAGTCAACAGGCTTCGCCCAGTGGTGGAGTGACCTGACTGAGGGAACGGATTGAAGAAGAGGAGGGAGAGGGTTGGTGATGGTTGATTTCCCGCGCATTCCCCCTAACCCCCCCCCTCCCTCTCCTCTTCTCGATAGATGACCAATACATGCAACGGGGTCACTTTTGAATGGACAGAGAGGGATTACAGGGAGGGAACTAGAGTAGTCTCCCCCCCCCTCCCCCTCCCCACTCCCTCTATCCATGACCACACTACAAGTGCTGCCAGTGGGTGTCACTGGAGGCGGAACATACCCTCTGGCTGCAGACTCCGCCCCTTGAGGTGTTTCAGCACTAAGCTCCGCCTCTTTCTGGAGTTGCGGGAGGAGATGGAGCCATTCCCCCATTCATAACCATACAGTGCACTGTCTCGGCTAGTTGCGACGAGACTTGCGCAATTCTAATCTGAGGAGGGAGGAGTGAGGACAGATCCCTCCCCCTCCTCTTCCCCCTCCCCCCTCCCCCTCCCCCCCCTCTCCCCTCCACCCTTCATTCCATCTGCTCGAGCCAAGGCGTAATATGCAATCTAGGGGCATTTCCTGACCTCTCCCCCTCCCCCTCCCTCTCCTTCTCTCTCCCCCTGCCCCTCCCTCTCCTTCTCTCTCACCCTCCCCCCTCTCCTTCTCTCTCTCACCTTTTCCCTCTCTTCTCTCTCCCTACATGACTCCTCTCTATCTTCTTCTCTCCCTCTCCCCATCACCAAACATTGGGCTCTCTTCATTGCCTTCCATATTGCCTTCATTGCGGGTCTTCATCATTTCTCGATCATCTTCGCGAGTTACCGTACCCCCTCCTCACTCCATCTACCGTACTCATTCCTTCTTCCTTTCAGGACCCACTCAACATTCAAAATGTCGACTGAGGAGCAGCAGATAGTGACGGAGGAGGCCCCTCGTGCCGAGAAGAGAGCCCATAAGGAGATTGATGAGAATGATGATGAAGCAATCATCGCTGCCAAGACCGCAAAAATCGATAAGGTACGGTAGAGGGAGAAGGGGATACGGTAGAGGGAGAGAGGAGTACGGTAGTGATGAATATGGATTGCAGGAGGACAAGGCAGAGAATGAGGTGGAAGAGGAAGATGATGGAGAGGAGGAAGAGGCCGGAGACAATGAGGAGTCCAGTGGAGGAGAAGAAGATGGTGAGGAATACGGTAGATGAAAGGGGGAGGGGGAGGGGGATACGGTAGATGGATTATATTGATTGATTGATTGTAGGAGAGGATGCTGATGAAGTGGATGATGAGGATGATGGAGAGGAAGATGGAGAGGAGGAGGAGGGAGATGAGGCAGGAGAAGCTGAGGGAGAGGAGGATGAGGAGGATGAGGAGTAGATCCCTTCCCTTCCCAATGACCATTCATGATCACTCATCCCGATGCCCGGCCCCCCTTTGATTGATGTTCACCCTTTTCATTTCGTTCACATTTGATTTTGTTGCTAATGTTATTTGTGTGGATTTGCACCCTCTTTGAGTGAAGCCTCGCTGGAAGAAGAAGTATTCTTTGACCCTACCTCCAATCCTACTGTTTTGACAGTAGTCCCCCTTCTACAGTACTCCTGGTACTGTCCTTATGCCCCGCCCGATTTACTATTACGCAATGATCTCTGCTCTTGGCAGTTAGTGGAAGAGCCCTTCTAGACTCCCACTCAACGCCATTCCATTCATGTTTTCCCCTTTTAATTAGTGTAACTGATCCATTCATTGCACTTCTCACTCTTTCTTTGTCCATGCTGTTAATCCCCTTCTTTCCCTCCTCCTTTTTTTTATATATTGATCACACTCAGATCCAATCATTGTCTTATTTTTAAAAGGAGGATAAACCATGATATTCAGATGTTGAGATCCCATTGATTGAATGAAAGGATCATCTGGAGATTGGGAGAAGGAATTGGGAGGGGGGAAGGGGGGAGGGAGGGGGGAACATGGTGACGGTCCCAGGACTGACGGATTAGCATCTTTACGAGGGAGTGACCAGAGGGGAATCGGCATCCTGAAAGGAGGAGAGAAGATGTTTGATGAGAACGGGAGAGACGAGAAGAAGGAGAGGAGAAGGAAGGAGGAGGAAGGAGGAGGAAGGAGAAGGAATCATTAGAATTAAAACAATAAACATAATTCTTCGGATACAATTAATTGCAATGGAACAGTTGTAGTGATTGGATGAAGATATTCTATCTAAACGGTCCTTCGTCAATCTTCCTCTCCTCCATTGACAGGGATGGCCTCCTAGTCTCTCCTCTTCTTGTGCCAGGAGGGAGTCTCACTCTTCTATTCATCCATCTCCTCCCTTCTGCCTTCTGTTCCCCTCCCTCCTCCTTCTTTATCTCTCTCATTCTCTTCATTTTCCCCACTCTCTTCTCATCCTGACATACACAACCCTTTCTTCTCTCTCCCCTCCCATTTCCTTCCTCTCACAAGAGGATTTCCCCTGTCTCAGTCCATCTTCTTATTGGGTTTGCATTGATTGGAGTCCAACCAAAGAATGCCTGGCTAACAGTTGGTATCCAGATCGATAGACGACTGTCAATGAGAATCCCTCCGGGGTTTCTCCCTGTATATCTCATCTCGATGTACAGAGGAAGACTTGGTCTGGACTGGAAATAATCGAGACGGGACTATTTTGAGTTGAAGTATCATTGAAGTGTCTTCTGTACCGAATGGTCTCGGCTATCTCCATTCAATAATTTTTCTGCATATCCAATGAATAATTCTGCTGATGATTATTCTGACATGATTCATTCATTCCTCCATTGACATATTCTATCTTCTTCCAATATTCTTTCTTTCTCTCAATCTGGCTTCTCATACGTCAGTAACTCATTGCAGATTGAAGGGAGAGAGGGATGGGAGTAATTCCTGAGTATACACCGAGTAGTCTCTTAGTCTCTCGATTTCGGAATCACTCCTCTCCCCTCTCACTTCTCTTTCATCTCATTGCGTGTTTAGTGAACAGTGTAGACAAGAGGATCAGCGCTCCATCGATCCATCCCAACCCCCAGACTCATTCCAAGAGCTTGAATATTTATTATTTCTGTCGTTGAATAGGGATAATCTTATCACCTCCCTCACTGTTTTGGTAGTGGTCTCTTCTGTTTTCACAGTCTGTCTCCGATTCTTCTTCTCAATCGATCTTATTTCGCGATTTTGACGAGTTACTTCCGATTTTGACTCGTGAAAGTTATAAATGGTGGTGGGAAGCGGAAGGGGTAGGAGTTGAGAGAGGGTGAGAGAGAGAGGAGGAGGGGGGAGGGGGGGGAGTGAAAGGGGAAAGAGTTTCAACCGGGGTCTTTGAGTGTCTCTCTCACGCTTTTACCACAGTATGTCTCCATTTTCGTCCTTCTCAAGTTATCGATTGACCCTTTCAGGCACAGTAGTCATGACTCGGGTTCTCATCGCGCTTCTGGCAATCGTCGCAGTTGCCAGGTATACTGTAGTCTTACTGTATCTTAATCCAAAATATCGATCGATGCTTTGCTAAGATACATCATACACGAGTGGTTCATGTTTCTCCTTGCAGTTCTCAGGCCACGGCCAAGCCAGCAGCAGCTGCCACCCCTAAGCCGGCTGCAGCTGCAGCTCCCAAACCCCCCGTGGCTGCAGCACCCAAGCCTCCTGTTGCAGCTGCTGCTGGATCCATGAAGTGCGTCCAGTGTGCATCGACGAAGAAGGGAGAGGAGAATTGCGTGGATTCCGGAGACCATCTCAATAAATATACGAAGGTGAGATAAGATATTGAGAGGAATCAACGGAATTTTGAGAACTTTTGTCTACTGATCTAATATCTGAATGGTTTGGCCTGTCGTATGTACCTAACTAGCGAGATCAGATACGAGATCTAGATGATCAGTTAGCTCAAGGATCGAGCCCTTTCTCAGTGATAGGAAACGATTTTATGGGAGGTCTAATTCGAGAGGAGAGTATTTTTAGTGAAGAAGTGAAAAAGATAGAGAATGGAGTGGAAGGAAGGGTTTTGTGCTCTCTCGATCGAACAGATGACATTGAGAAGAGAGAAGAGAAATGAGATGGGATAGTGCATTTTTTGTCGATTGAAACCTAGCAGTTGTTCAGGTATATCCATCTGATCATAATTATAAAAAATAAATAACTGGCAATAATTAAGGTGTGCCCTAATCTGAACGAGGGAGCCTTCAAGGGAAATAAGGCTGTCGGATGCAGAAAGATCCATCAGGTGAGATATTCAAACAGGAGTGAGTCTGATCACAATTCGACTTGATCCGTCGCATTTGTCATTTTGATCTTTGATCTTTGATTCAGAACATCGGAGATGAGAAGGCCATCGTCAGAGAGTGTGCCTATTCTGGAGAGAACCTCGACGGACAGAGGTCAGATTGATCTTTGATCTCTCTCCATTCAATCTATTATTGCAGGAAAACTGGAAACTCGGGAATCATCCTCTTCTACTACCAGTGTAATGAGAGTGAGGGAGTGAGTGATGTTCTTATCATTATCAGATCAGGAAATATTGGATGAGATCATCTAAACAGTCGATCTAGTCCCCTTCTATTCACTTCTCATCTCAGACTCAACCATGCAACTCTGTCTCTTCTCTCTCCATCTTCTCTACTCTTCTATTCTCCATCGCTGCTCGATTCCTTGCCTGATTCTCTCAATCAATCGATAATTCCTCATCAATTCTTTCATCTCTTCCCTTCCTCTTCGTCGTCTAGCTTATCTCTTTCCTCTGCTCAGTTAGATCGATATTATGTTCAATTATCGTGTTATTGACCTCAAAACTCTCGTGCTAAACTAGGATTTCTCTCTTCTCTCCGTGGTATTCAATTTCAATTCCATTTGTAGTCCCATCAATCTCAATGCAGATAAAGTTGAATGTAGGAAAATTGAACGCGTGCTGCAATTAGAGACCACAGGGTGTAAAGCCGATTTCACTCAGACAGGCGAAAAGTACTGCCAAAGTACCCCTCTGAGACCGAATAACATCATACTTTTGGCCGATTGTCTATATATCAACTTATTGTCGAGAAACAATTAAAAAGGTGATCTCGAGGGCCCCACTATGCATTATTAGCCCAATCCATCCTCACACAACTATGTAGCGCAATTCAATTCAATTAAATTATTTATCCGACAGGGTATTTGGCGTAGGAAATGATTCGGTGATTTCGTGATTGATTGGTGGATGCAATCATAATACATGATACACCGTGTATCATACACGATACTGAAGAATCCACGGACATAAATGTGGTTGAGATCCGAAAATGCAGGTGTGCAAATGGCTTTGTCAAAAATTGAATTCTTTCTCTAAAACTAAAAAAGAGAGTCCCCATTACTTTTCATTTGTGTATAGAATTAGATTATGAGCAGGATCGCGAAATTTGTGGCCAATCCGACAATTCAGGGCCTTATCCCTGAGGCCAACTTTTGTGGTCTCACAAATCGCTCAAATCTTTCGAGAGAGGTAGACGGCTAGCAGATTGCTCATAACATTTAACAAATCATTATTCAGCAATTTTTTTGGGGAGATTTTGGCTCAGTGTTGGCTAAATCCAATGGGCAGAGTATCTTGACATGCCCTACATAACGACTACCGGTCAAACTCAAATCCAAGTATCCAGAGTTTGGGGATCTTACTTGTTAGTTGGAAACCAAGAAAATGCTAAATTGAAAATTTCAAGTCTCTAGCATAACCGGAAGTAGGGCAGGCTGAAACACATTTTTTCGGTTTCGTGGCGTGCTTTTTTTTCGAGTTTTCATCCGATGTAGTCGTCGAGAGATGTACCATAGCTCAGTTGAAAGATCTTACGCGATTTAGTCGGGGGATCACATACCAAAATTTCTGCTCTATTTCCATAAACTACAACAAGAGATTGTGAACAAGTCATTTGCTGTAAGTGTGTTTTATTATGTCCCGAAATAATTTTTAAAAATATATATCGATAGAAAAATAGAGCGGGAACTTTGGTATGTGTTCCCGGAACTTTCAGTGACCCGAGGATTTGAAAAATTCAGAGCGCTCTTCAGTTACTCGAGATCTCACGGTTTTTATTGCGTTGTGATTTTGCGTTGTGGGTGGATTATTCATTTATTTGAGACATCCGCTTCCTCTGTCCGATCACACACCTGTTTGAAGCCAGTGCTCCAAATGTAAAAACTTCGCTGAGGCAGTCCGCACAGTAATTGTTAATCATTGCGGTGATATGCACAATTTCCCCTATCTTTTGAATGTTTATGCTTCTGTCAGTTATGAATGTTTCGCGTGTTCCAAAATTCTCCACATATCGTACTTGGTGGGCAAACCGTGGCAGATGATAATTTTGGGCATTTTTTAAAAATTTTTTTGACTTCCAGCGAATGTTGACTTATAAATTCCAATTTTTCTTTCTTATTTTTTGTCCACCCTTGTTTGCTGGAATTGGCCTGGAATGTCCTGGTGAAATATTTCTCTAAACTGGAGAAAAAAGAAAGCAATAAATATGAAAATTGAAAATAAACGAATGATTACGGTAGGAATTACCTACCTACTCCATACTACCGTAATCACTGAATTTGAGCTCTCATTTTCTTCATGTTAGAGAAATATTTCACCAGGACATTTCAGGCCAATTCCAGCAAACAAGGGTGGACAAAAAATAAGAAAGAAAAATTGGAATTTATAAGTCAACATTCGCTGGAAGTCAAAAAAGTAAAAAATTGCCCAAAATGATCATCTGTCACGGTTTGCCCACCAAGTACGATATGTATATTATCGAGGTTGAGGAAGAGAGAAAAAGAAGAATGACGTTCCAACTCCATTAGCGCGGCTTAGGGACGGGGCCCACTCGGTTCTATAAAAGTAGACCCGTCCATGCCTCCCCATCCTCATTCAACGAACCTCGAGATTGATCCCCTACCTCGTCCTTCATCCATCTACCTCTCTCTCCTCTCAGTCATGACTCGTATCCTCCTCATCTTCTCACTCTGCTTCATCTCTGCATCTTCGCGTAGATGCTATGAGACCGACCCAGAGGTTAGTTACTTCTTTGTCATTGATCGACCATTCTCTTCTTGGGGGCTGTTGGATACAATAACTGAGATTGCAGGGAAACGACGAGGATAAATGGGACCCCTCGTGGAGATTCTGCGTGTATTCGCAATTCGAGGGAAAGGGAGAGGCCGCCAATGGAGGAGTGGGTAGTGCCCATCAGAGCCTCAAGGCGAGTCATTACATTTTGATAATCTCCATTTAAAACAATATCTTGCCTGTCTGACTGTCTAGTGACAGAGCGGAAAGGAATGAAAAGCCGAAAATGGAAAGGAGGGGAGGGGGATCTGCAGGCGTTGAAGGCCACTTTCGCCCAAAGCTCTCGTCTCTATTCTGCCGATTCGAGGTGAGTGTGTTGTTCTTTATCTATTTATCAAATGTCGAATATTATTCTTCAAGAATACAGGCTGGATCAGATCAGCCCCCGCTTCTCCGTCGAAAAGATGTTTCGCGGCAAAGAGTCTGTAAGCACTCCATCCTTCTCCCTTCATCCTTCGGTTCTCCCTCTAATACTTCATATCATGTGCAACCACCCATCAACCTACTCCACGCTCCTCTCTGCCATCAAATACAATCACTGAGGAGGTCGCCGGAAATGCTGAAGAAACTTCATCGATTCTCATTATTCGATTCAATCAGATAAATTGGATTCTCAGTTCATGATATTCTTGATACATGCAGAGTGATATTTGGACACTAGTAATGACAAATCGACATCTGACTCTCCTTAATTCCCGTGCTCTCGGATAAAAGAGAGAAATCCTAGGTTAGTACGAGAGTTTTGAGGTCAATAACACGATAATTGAACATAATATCGATCTAACTGAGCAGTGGAAGAATCGAGGAGAGAAGAGTGAAGATCTAGACTACGAAGAGGAAGGGAAGATATGAAAGAATTGAAGAGGAATTATCGATTGATTGAGAGAATCAGGCAAGGAATCGAGTAGCGATGGAGAATAGGAGTAGAGAAGATGGAGAGAGAAGAGACAGAGTTGCATGGTTGAGTCTGAGATTAGAAGTGATTAGAAGGGGACTAGATCGACTAATTCGGTGGTATCTCATTCGATTCTTGACTCTATAATGATAATAAGATCACTCACTCCCTTACTCTCATTGCATTGGTAGTAGAAGAGGATGATTCCAGAGTTTCCAGTTTTTCTGCAATAATCGATTAAATGGAGAGAGATCAAAGATCTATCTGACAGGCACACTCTCTGACGATGACCTTCTCGTTCTCTTCTCTATCGTTGACGTTTGTTTCGAAGGGAGTTATTTCTGGTCCCATCATCAATTCGTACGCGACCACTCCCAATGACCAAAAATTCACCTGGAAATAACGCAACTGATGTTACAATTCTCAACTCACATGCTTTCCATACTTGTCTTCCATATTCACCACCTCTATCTAGAGCCATGTATTCGATAGTTCCAACACGAGAGGTTCGACTGAATGAAAGGAAAATTGCGGTAATCGATAGATTCTTCTACCGTTTGGATGAACAGATACTAAAGCACGAAGACCAACATCATTGCGGTATTCACCTTATTTTGATTGTCTCGTTCTTCTTTCAACCAATGTTTGGAATTTCCTGAATTCAGTCCAAACTTCAACGATTGTCAAAGGGGAAACGTTCGATCGTGCGGAAAGTTTGCCCAAAGCAGATTAGTAGGCCACTTTTTGGATTACCATCATTTGGTTTTACCTGACAGTTGGAATGAAATTGAATGATGAGTTTCACAGACTAGATGATTGTTTCAGTTTTCGATTTTTGGACTTGGTTTGAAGAGCAGTCCATTCCAGGGCATTTGCATCGTCCCTCTGCGAGTTCCTCTAGGTCCACGTGATCTGATCGAGCAATTACTACAGAAAGAACCGAAGGACAGACTCAGTTTGAAGGGGGTTTGTACCATTTGATGATGAATAAACAAGCAATCGTGTAGAATCAAGAAATGAATTTCTTGTAAATTATCCACTGTTCCATTTATGTCTGCTATTATCAATAATTTGTATTCGGGTGATGTCTCATCCATCGATCGTTCAACGCAATCGATAGAATACGAAGTAATGGGAGCCCTGGCCAACTAGATAACGAATAGTCGAGGGTGTATCATTTTAGAACTGTCGGTTTAGAACTGGAAAATGTTGCATTAACCTTGATACTAAGGCTTAAAGGAGGAGTGAGATCAATATTTGGTTGGGGTAGCTGACACTATGGTCGGATAGGTCTCCTGAACCATAATGGAAATTCAAAATTTGAAGGTCGTAGGTCAATTTTGGACCGAGTTATTGGCGCGCGCAGTTTGCGTGATGATCAGGGAGGGCTGTAAAATGTGTGCGAGAGATTTCGCAGCGCATCCTCTCTCGCTCCGTCACTTTTCGGCCCTTCCCTGTCATCCCTTTTGCGAGAGGCTAGAGCGGCAGAAAGGCCAGAGACCGTAGGGAGAGGGACTGAGGTCAAGTCAGAGAGGCAGAGTCAGGTAGATCAAGGGTGAATATCTCTCACATATCTTGGCCCCGCCCCTCCACACTGTGTTTAGCATGGCCGTTTTGTACCGTATTTTATACACATTTGATCAGGGCATTTCGCGGTGAGATATTTTCATTCGAAATTTGGCATTGATGACATGGCTTCTTTAAGGGTGGTCCTAAAGTACTCTAATTTGACCCTAAGGCTTAAAGAAGCACATTGAGAACTTTTGGTCGGTCAATAAGTACATTAGGTTAAAGAAGCCGTGTCAGCAATCCAATGTCAAATATCCCACCACGAAGTCCCTGCCCCCCCCCCCCCTGTCATACTGTCAGCGTCGCTAAACAGAGTGTCGGTCATTCCCTAGTGAGAGAGGAATCCTCCCTTGATCTACCCGACTCTGACTCTCTGACGTGACCTTTGGCCGCCTCTCCCTACGGTCTCTAATCTCTCTGCCGCTAGACTTCTGAAAAGGAGGGGACAGGGAAGGGTGGAAAAGTGACGGAGAGAGAGGGATGTGCTGCGCAAACATTTAGCAGCCCTTTCCCTGCCCAGTCACGCGCGCGAATTGAAACTCCAAACGCGAATTTCTCGGCTCAGAGACGAGCTACAACGCTCAAATTTTGGATTTCCATTATCGTTGAAGGGATCAATAGGGCTATCGTCACAGCTTCCCCGAAAAAATATTGCTGCCACTCCTTCTTTAAGGTTAAGATTAATTTCACAGTTCTAAAACGACCAGTACTAAAATGCCACTTCTAAAATGATACACCCCCTAAATAGTCCTCATAACTGCCCTAATTTTACTCGCTCTGTGATAGTTTCACACTATCACTTAAAAATATTAGAAATAAATAATCTCGCTCCAATTGTCTGAGATTTTGCGATGTTATCAAGAGATCTCCATGAGTTTATTCTTTTATTCTTCGTGTGCAAAATACAATGAGGTTGTCTGGTTCTTCTCAATGAAGTTCATCGATTTGCAATCACCATATCATTTGAGAGATGGGAGATAATATATAATACTGTGAGATAATGTGAAAATAGTCCGGAAAACCCATTTTTCTAGTAATTCTGATGTTGTGACATTTTCGCCTCTAGAACGAGCATCAAAAATTCAGGAAACAGCTCTAAAAGTCAAAATCTCAAAATCTCTTAATAAAATACTTCTCTAACGTATTTTCACATGCTGAGACCGATTTTGTGCACTAGACATCGTGAAAATCGCGAAGAAAAAAGTTACGACCAGAAGGACCATCAACATTTTTGGTCGGAAAAAATAAAATTCTGAATTTCTAATTTTCAAGAACGTCACTTTGAAGTGGCATATGAAAAACGTATCCTCTCAAAATTTCAGCTCGATTCATCCAATTTCCGCTTAGTTATCGTTGTTTTATGAAAAGTAGATCGGCTTCGAATTGTGGAATGTGAGCCCTAAGCTACCGGAATACCAGGGTTTCTTGTGTTTTAGCCGAAAAGTGGCACATTCGACACAATTTCGAACGTGATTTTGTCAGATTTCACACGAAGAACAAACACTAACAGGCACCTCTGAACCGCAATAGCCCGGTGAACTGGTAGGTTCTCATCCGTTTGTTCTCTTATTCCATCATCTCTTTTATACACGAAACTCTGTTTTTTTTTATATGTTAGAATAGGAGGACTCACTCTTTATGGAGATTCATCTTTTGCACGTCGCTTATCGCGTCTCTCGATCGCCTCATACTCGTCTTCTTCTTCTAGAATTATTTATTTTCCTTATTTATCGTTATTTTTGTAGCCGTAATAAATACCGTAATAATGAGTTTTGCGAGATAATCACCCCCTTGTATGTGCGTCTTCCAGATATTTGAGCATATTTGAGGAGATGAGAGACTAACCTTTGATTCTCCTCTTTATCTTCTTCTTTTTCTCTTCTTTCATTCGTCGTTCTCTCTCCCTCTCCCTCTCTTCATACTTCTGGAAGTGTTCCTTTATTAATTTTTATGAACGCTTAGTTTCTGATATGTTCTTTTTACATTCAAAGTTCTTAGATCCTTGGGAATTTTGTTTGGTCGCTGTGGTTTGGCGTAGGAACCAGGAGGAAGAGAAGGGAAGAGGGAAGGGGAGTGAACATGATTCAAGGAGATTATTGGTTTAGATAAAGTTAAAATGTGATAGTCTGAGTCAATTGAGAACCCGCAGCTACTGAATGATCATGGTTTTCTTGCATTTCAGATTACATAATCTCACTTCGAAAAGTTCTCATTCGACACATTTTCACCAGACGACGTTCCCGTGATCTCCTCAAAACTTCATAGAAATGGCCATAACGTGCATACACTGTACCACTGAATGCCATTAGAATGTTTCTTTTACTGTGCGAGTACCTTTCCTTCTCTCACTCATAATACTCAGTTTATGATAGAATAGGATGGCTCACTTCTTCTGGAGGTACATCCTTCGCAGTCGCTCTTCGTTTCTCGCGTCTCTCGTTCCCCTCAACTTCCCCATTTTCCTCTTCTTCCTTTTTTTCCTGATTTATCGTAAATTTTGGTTTCCGTAAATCAATCGAACTAGTTTTAGAAAGTCTAGAACGCAACTAGAATTTTGCGAGATAAATTTCCTCTTGTGTGTGTGACTTCCTTATGTTGGGGCATATTTTAAGAGATATAAGTAATGCACTCGATGCCTTTGTCCCCTTGTCTAAGCCCTCCCCTTACTCTAGATACCCCAAATCTCTCAAGATTCTGTTCAGTTATTATCAGCCATTTATCAAGTTAGCAACCTCAAAAAGACGAACAATTAATTGAATATTAAGCAAATAAAAATGGTGATCTTCTCGAAGGCGACAAGCTTGGAGTGAGCTTGATGGGTTGTACCTAGAGGATGTGGATGCGGTCAGCACCGGCACGGTTACGAGCTCCCATCACGTTAGACCTGAAGATAATTAGTTCAGTGATTTGTCATTTAAATATTAATAACAGGAATTATTTTTGGTGCTAAAAGGGTGAGTGGTGAACGATAAACGGAAAGCCAAAAAGGCTATATTTCAGAATATTGTACGCAACTGAACCGCCAATTAATTGTGACCAAGTACTGAACAATCAGAACGAAAGGAGGAAAGACGAGAATGCGACAAACCTGCCCCGATACGATCCGTAGTTGCTCTCGTCGCAGATGCGCACGAGCGTGTGCGGTAGACCTGAAGAACGAAAGCTTGGTTATTTGGAATGTATCTACTAATACGAATAATTATATTTACGTGCTAAATGGTTAAGTGCGAAACGATTAGAGTAGCGACAAAAACCATCTAATTTATCTTTGAAGAGGGAACATTCAGTTATACGAGCGAGAGATAACACGCATACCTTTACAAGTTGTGGTGGCCAGTGCGGGAATCGTACTTGAGCAAAAATTCTTATTTCTTGACGGATCCCTTGTTCTTCTCTAAGATCTGAATGGGGAAATGAGTGAAAAGTGGGAGAGAGCAAGCATAGAAGAAGAGGGCAAGAATTGAGTAAATACAAACTCTATTTATGGCGTAAAAATATAATATTTGAACGTTCCTAAGAATATTACTCACCTCCTTGCACTCGAGGATCTCTCCGTTGGCCTTCTTCAGACGACGGAGCATGGAGATGAAGTACCAGAAACGGGACTGAAAATGGAAGAGGAAAATAGGAGTACGACTTCTGTTATCGAAGTGGAGGATGCTCTCTACGCTTGAAAAGCAACAGTGATGATTGGGCGTGTGAAACGTTACGAAATGAGCAAGAGGGATATGAATAAAAGAAAAGGGAAACGAGAACAAGGAAAATACTTTAAAATTACAGCGACGCTCGTTTTTCAACAAGTGGGACCGCGACGCTAGGGAACGCGTTGCGTATTTTCCGCGCGTTCGGAATATACTGTATTTTTCAAACGAAACGCGTCTCTTATCAAAATGCCAGCCTGATTTAGCCGCCGATTTTAATGACAAGGTCACGGGTGCTAATGGGCATGGTGTCTGACTGGCATGCCGACGCAGGCAGGTTCGACTCCCGCCCGCAGGTGATGTTTTGCAAGAGGTAGAGAAAGGCACGCGCCCCAACCACTAGTCTCCGTCAAGCGTTCCCTGGGTCATGCTTGAGCACCCGTGACCTTGTTTCATAGTTTCGTGATTACCTCTCTAATAGGACACAATCTATATTAATGGATACCTCGTTGTCACCCCCTTCACCCGTTAGATCAGGCGTGCCTCAAGGTAGCTGTATCGGGCCAATTCTCTTTATTCTTTTTCATTAATGACATTTGCTCTCAATTCCGTAAATCTATTTATTATTCAGTTTATGCTGATGACCTCAAATTGTTTGCTGAAGCCCCTCTTTATTCCGATGATTTGCAATCTGCTTTGAACATTGTTGCTGATTGGTCTTCACAGTGGAATTTAGGAATTTCCGAGACTAAGTGTCACATTATGCATTATGGCAATCATAACCCCCGTAGACTTTTTACAATCAATAATGTTGTCCTCACAGAACCTAATAAATGTATCATTAAAGACCAGCGGTATCCTCCCGACTACGTCGGGGGATACCACTGGCAGGGCTCACCGCTTCGCGGTGCGCCGTATTTCGCAATCGCAAAAAGAGAGGGAGAGGGAGGGGAGGCGTTGTTTACATGTTTCCGATTTCGCAATCCGGACAAACAGACAGACAGACAGACGTTTGCGCTTTATTCTATAGTATGGATCTAGGAGTGCAATTTTCCCCTTCCCTCTCTTTCTCAGCCCATATTTCTAAAATTATTTCTAGTACTCGTTCTAAATCCAATCTCCTCTTTAAATCCTTCCGTAGCAAGTCCCCCGAGTTATATCTCAAAGCCTTCACAACTTTCATCCGCCCTAATATCGACTATTGTTCTATTATTTGGAACCCCTTTCACAGTGTAGATATGACTAAGGAGCTTGAAAGGATTCAGCGTGATTTCACACGTGGGCTTTATTATCGCTGCTCCCTACCACCTGTTCCATATAGAGCCAGACTTCGTGATTTGAGTTTGTCTACATTAGAACGTCGTAGATTCATCATGGATATTACATTCCTCCATTCTCTTGTCAATAACCGATATTCTCGACCCGTATAATCTGTCAGAAATCTGCGAGAAAAGCGGAAAAAGTTGCGGAACTTTTCTCGCATTTTTTCACTGATTCTCTCGTTTATGCGGGCTCTCTTGCATGTCTCTAACCACCTCGCGGAAAAGTTCCGGAACTTTTCTCGGAGAAAATCCCGGATCTGAGCTGCTGGAAAAGTTAGAGAAAGGCAAGAGAGCGTGTGTTTGATGAGAGGGAAAAGGGAGCAGGGGGTGGGCTAGTATTTCTGCGCTCTCTCCGTTTCGCGTGCTCTCTCGTTCTTCTCTGGCAGCTGCGGGATTTTCTCGCACATGCGAGAAAAAGTTGTTTACTTCACTGTTTTATCGCAGCTTTTCTGTTATTCGTATTGTTCCCCTGTTTTAATCGTTTATTATTCTTGATGCGTGTCATATTTCATGGCTGGAACAGCGACTAGCCGATCATTGAAGCAGTGAGGACGTGCTATTCCCGTTTATTGTTTTTGTTCTCATGGAATTATATTTGTATAACCTAGTTTTTATTTTTGTATCTCAGCTTGCTACGTGAAACTCTTATGCACAATTATAGATTACGTATTTGCTCCCGCTCGCTTGCTTACTGTAACCTCAAACAATTCCAAACAGAGCGGATCGACCCCTGTATTTATCGACTATCCCTGCTTATATTCGCTATTTACCTCTTACCTCTCCTATTTACCTTTCCTGATCAGTTTGTCGATTGTTTTTTTAAACTGTTTGTCGTTGGTTACTGTATAAGCCTCAAATAATAAGTATAAATCCGATTGCTCCTTCCTCTGTATTTCTTTTGCTTATTATTTACCTCGTTATTTATGAGATTGAAAAAAGCATTGTTCGGTAGGGTAAGTTTGTCTTGATTCCGAGTATTTCTTTTCTATCACCTCTTATAGCAATATCGTATATAACCAGTATATCTCTCTCATTACACATCATATTTCAACAGTTTATGGATCAATTAATATTTTTGTATTACACCTGATTGTATTTTGAAGATGGTGGAATTCGATAAATTATTTCAGTTTTGTATTTCGATGGAGAAACATGAGTAAAGAGATTTGAGATATTTATTTTACACTGCTCTTTCAGTTGAGAACAATATAATTTGAATTCCCGCAAATACTGCAGGATTTTCCCGTATGTCTCGTGGAAAAGTTCCGGAAGTTTTCTATGAGATGATAGAAAAGTTCCGGAATTTTTCTCGCAGATTTCTGACAGATTATATGGGTCGTCTATGGATGTTTCCTCTCTGCTTACGAGTACTCTCCTTTCTCGTACACTCAGGAATTGTCATAGTCTTCGTATTTCACTACCGTTTATTTCCCATAATTCGTGCTCCACCCTCGCCTCTAGAACAATTTCCATCTGGAATTCTCTCACCCCTGACATTGTTAATTCTTCCCATTCAGTCTTTCGTTACTTTATTCGTTCCCTACCCCGACTCAATTATTTGTAATTGGCTTGATCTTTAGTCTTTCCTCACTTCCTTCCCCCACCCTCTCCCTCCCCAACCCTTGCTGCCCAGCAAACTACCGAATCGACACCATCGACGGAACTCCGTTTCTTGCACTCTTCACGATTCTTTCTTGTACTTTTCCCATGAACGGAATAAATGAATGAATGAATGAATGAAAAGGGGCTGACCTTTGACTCTTTTCTTTCTCTTCTTGACCTCATCTTCCCTTCTTCTTCCTCTCTCCCTCTCTTCATGTCTCTGGTGACTCTGTCTCTGTTCCTGCAATCTGTTTGTTTAAAAAAATCTCAGTTGAGCGCGTATTTTACGCATCTGATCGGTCTTGTGCAACTCTAAACTTCTTAGACTCTACGAAATCCTTCAAAACTTTAAACACAATTGTGATTGAGATACCTCCTCCTCTCTTCCTCGCTTCCTCCAGGTCTCGTTGGTCTGGCGAAGGCCCCAGGGGGAAGGGAAGGGAAGAGAGTCTCCCCAGGATGACTTCCATGGGCGGGAGGAACGAAGGGAATGAAGGGGGGAAGGCGTCGACAGATCGGGTAGTCATCTCTCCTTCTTGGAATCTCGGGCAAGTCGCTATTGTAGAATTTTTTTCCATCACGAATAAACCATTTCTTCTTGTTGCCCATGACTGAAATGTCGACATAAACATCCATACATATATATAAAGCGTTTCCCATTCTCTTCCCTCTCTCGTCTCTCGCTATTATATCTCCTCTCAAGTTGGCATGCAATCTGTATTATTAGGACTGGGGTAGGGGAGAGAATATTATCGGATGAAGGCGCGAGGGGTAAGATAATGACAGAGTGGATAAAGGTGAGATAAGGCAACGATGTGCGGAGGTGCAGAGTGAAATGGGGTGGAGGCAACTCTTCCCGTTCTTCCCTCTCTTGTCGATAATGGATGAAGGAAGGGTGTGGCAATCGGGAAATGGGAAGTGATTGGTGGCTTCTGGGAATAGACAGATGGAGACTAATCAGATGAATATATGTGTGAGATCATTATGAAAAAAAAACAACACTCGCCAAAATGATGATAGAGAGTAGAAGTGGAATTCTCCGCCCCTTCCAGGATATCATGGCCGCCAATAAGATGAATGTACTCCACTGGCATATTGTCGATTCCGAGTCTTTCCCCTACGAGTCCATCCGATTCCCCCATCTATCGAAGAAGGTTAGTTCATGATAGTGAGTACAGTACTCTAGTGAAAGCTACCGTATCCTCATTGAATAATGACAGGGTGCATACTCTCCTCGTCACGTGCACACTCGGGCGATGATCGAGGACATAATCGAGTATGCGAGGATGAGAGCAATCAGAGTCATGCCCGAGTTTGACACCCCCGGTGAGAATACTGTAGTCAGATAAGATACTGTAGTTTGAAGAAGGATTGAATGGAAAAGGAGTCCAGACACAGAATAATGATGTGCTGATTTAGACAGCATGACAATTACCATTTAGTGAAGATACATAATCAGTACTAAAATGGATAAATGAGATGATGGCAGGCCACACTTCTTCATGGAATTCTCAGTCTGGTCTACTCACTGAATGCTTTGATTCCAATGGAGAGGACACGAATCTACCTAATCTGATCGATCCAACCAATATAAGGAAAGGAAGGAATGACATGAGAAAGATAATCATTTAGGAAGACAACTTCAAATTCCTGGGTGAATTCTTCGATGAAGTCGACTATACTTTCCCGGAGAAATTCCTCCATTTGGGAGGAGATGATATATCAGATTACCTGGAGGAATGCTGGTCAGTTTCTTCTGTAGATTGGTAACCCCTACGAGGAAACTTCAGGAGTCGAAACAAGAAGATTAGGAAGTTCATGAAACAGAGAGGATTCACGAATACAACCCAGTTGGAGGATTACTATTTCACTAGGTTAGTCCATCCACTCTCTCTTGTTTTGTGATGATCATCTTGTAGACTGGAGAATGTCACTTCTGGACTGCACGAGAAGAGAGATCGAGTATTCTGGCAGGAAGTATTCGACTCCAACAAACCGGTGAGTTCATTGTGGAATCGTTTGCGAGCCAGCCAAAAGACTCCATCTTCATCCACATTTCTATCTCATTCCAGACCGAATCCTCTATTATCCACATCTGGAAGGGCAACACATTCGCCGAATTGGCGGAGAATATCAGACAAGCGACGATGAAGGGACACAGAGTCATCGTGTCTTCCTGCTGGTCAGACAATGATCTCTGATCTTTCATCTACCGTAATCTTATCCGGAATTTCCTCAGGTATCTCAACTACGTCAAATATGGAACAGACTGGAAGAGTTACGTGTCTGGAACAGTGGAGACCAATTCGAGGTATTCACCAGCACTCGATCGATAGATCCCCCTCCCCCCCTCTCCCACCTCACCTCTCCCTTTCCAGATACTACTACTGTGATCCTCATGACTTCATGGGTACCCGTGAACAGAAGATACTCGTGATGGGAGGAGTGGCTGCGATGTGGGGAGAGATGATTGACAACACCAACATCGAAGCTGTCCTATGGTATCTTCCTCCTTCGACGATCAATCGATAATCCGTTGACAATCAGGCCTCGCGCGTCGGCGGTCGCGGAGCGGTTGTGGTCTCGTCGTGAGGATACGAATGATGCTGAGATTGCCTGGCCGAGACTCCATGAGTTGAGATGCCGAATGGTATCGAGAGGATATCGATTCGCCCCCACAAATTGGCCTGATTATTGTCCATTCGAATTCACTGATTGAAGCTAGTGTCTCTTCCACTCTACATGCAAATGTATAATCAAGCTTCTAGATATTAATAATAAGCGTGTTGTGTGTCCAATCAATCAATCAATTTATCATATCAGGCAATTAGGGTGCTCAGATGAGGATGAGTCGCTGGTATTCATCACGGGTTGTATTCCACCAGTTTTTGCCAATAGCTCGCGTCAAGTCATCTCTCCAGCGCACTCTTGGCTTGCCCGAGGGGCGAGTCCAGTTGTAGGGCGTCCAGACAGTAGTCGCGCAGCTCTACTGATCCGTATCCAAGCTTCGCACTTTGAGTGCCCAGCGCGCCTTCCGTTTCAGTCCTTCTTGGTTCCAATCGCGCAGTTTCGTGATCCCTCGCACGCGTTCGTTTCTCCAGCGATCCCTTAGCGAAACTCCGACCATTTTCCGCTCCATCTTCCGTTGGGTCACACACAGCCTCTCCTTGTCGCTCGATCGCAAGGCCCATACTTCACATCCGTAGAGTACGGTAGAGGTGACGCAACTCTCAAAGAGTCTCCTCCTGGTCTTCATGGGAAGAAGTCGGGAAGAGAGGAGGTGGGACAGCTTACTCCATGCGTACCAACCGAGTCTGATCCTGTGCTCAATTTCGTCTGAGTGGTCAAGTGGAAGAGAGATTCTTCCTCCCAGATACGTGGCAGACTCGACGAATTCAAATCGCAGGCTCCCGATGACTATGGGTGCTCTGGTAGTGGTGCAGGAGGTGAGGAGATTTGTCTTGGAGGTGTTGATTTCGAGACCAACGCGGCTGCATGCTTCCATCAGCCTCTTCAACATCCGCTCCAGTTCCGGTCGAGACTTGGCGATCAGGGCGATGTCATCCGCGTACTCGAGGTGGCTCAGGTATCTTCCATCAATCCGAATCCCGTCGCTTCCCCAGTCGATGTCATCCATCGCCGATCGGAGGACCACGTTGAAGAGACGAGGGGACAGAGTGTCTCCTTGGCGGACTCCTCTTCGAACGGTGACGGGAACCATATCTTCGTTGACGCGGATGAGGGTTGAAGACGACTCGTAGATGCGACGAAGAAGGTGGATGAGGGTAGGATGGCATCCCGATGACCAGAGTGACTGCCAGACCGCGCTCCATTCCACGCAATCGAAGGCCTTGCGGAAGTCGACGAAGGCAAGGTAGATGGGGATACCGTATTCCGATGACCTTTCTGCGACCTGCTTGATGGCGTGCAGGTTGTCCAGGGTGCTGTGCCCGCACCGGAAACCGGTTTGGGTGGACGACTCAGTCTCTTCAAGAACTACCTCGAATCTTTTCAGAATGCAACGTGTCATGGTCTTCAGGGTTACGGTAAGGAGGGAGATTGGTCGAAAGTTTTCGATGTTGGTGCAGTCTCCTTTCTTGTACAGAAGAGAGACGATGGCTTCTTCCAAACCATCGGGAACTTGATCTCCGGCTACCAGGCGATTGAGTAGGTCGGCTATCACGGGGGCGAGGTGGTCTTTCGCATGGTAGAGCATCTCGGGAAGGATTCCGTCCGAACCAGGGGAGTGGCCGCACTTGAGCAGGGACATCGCGTGCCGGGTCTCATCGGGAAGGAAGGGAGGGAGGGGATCGAGGGGGCGCGAAGGGACCGCGAGGGGAAGGTGCACTCCGGGGGTGTACAGTTCCTCAAAGAAGCGCTGGACCGTAGCAATAGTTGCCTCTTGAGACAGAGCTCCAGTAGTAGGGTCAGGGACTTGAAGACGCTTCTTAGAGGATTGGAGGCTTAGCATCGCGTTCACTATGCTCCTTCCCATAGTCGCAGCATGACGAGCTTGCGACTCCTTTCGTTTCCGGATGTCATCGGAGAGACTCAGTCGGGCTGCTTTGCACGTGGTGGAGTAGGCGACGGATCCCTGGGGGTTGGATTGCATCTTGTGGCGCGCCGCTAGGAGGTTCCGGGTTGCAGGAGATATCCAGGGCGGGACTCTTCGCACTCTCCAACAGTTGCTGCGGTCTCAGTGAATGCCCGGACCGTATCGTAGGCTTCGGCAGCAGAGGCGGGACGGGTGAGAGGCACTGACGCGAGGAGATTCGCGTTGGCAGTAAAAGAGACTCGGTCGAGATCAAACCTCTCCCTGCATCTTTTGTGCTTCACCTGGTCGGGGAGGGATAGACACATCCGGACAAGGCGATGGTCCGAGTTGAACTCGAAACGACCTACGACTCCACAATTGACAACTCTCGCCGTGGGAGGCGCTGCAACGAAGTCAATCTGGTTGAATGTGGAGCCGTTGGGAGATCGCCAAGTCCAGATCCGGCCATGTCTCTTTTTCGGGAACGTGTTCCAAATGCGCAGGCCGGTTCTCACGCAGACTTCTGTGAAAGTCCGTCCACGCGAGTTGGGGGTCGGAGAAGCGTAGTTACCGACAAGTCTTTCATTGCCAGGTTCACGCGCGACTCTACAGTTGAAATCCCCAACCAACACTGGCATACAGCCTCTTGGCGCTCTCCGCAAAGTGGCCTCAACCTGGTCCATGAAGGTATCGTACTCTTTGTCATCGTAGGACGACGTTGGAGCATACGCACAGACTAGGAAGAGGCGCTCGATGGGTAGGAGGAGAGTCGCTAGACGAGGGGAGAGGCCATGGAACACAGCTCGTCGCGCGAGGTGCGGTCGGAGCAGGAATGCCACGCCATGGGACGCAGTAGGACCGCCCGAGTGGTAGACTACAGTGCCTGAGGATGTAAGATTGAACGAGGCACAACCCACAATCCTTGCTTCCTGCACTGCTATCACGTCCCACTTGATCTTGTCGAGGGCGAGTTCCAACTCGATCTGCTTGTCCTTGGGGGCGAGCGTCCTGGCGTTGATGGTGCCGATGTAGAGATGATTGTTTGTTTGTTTGATGATTGTTTATGTAGTGATGATTGATGATTTTAGAGATTTTTTAGAGATGATCTGCTTGTCCTTGGGGGCGAGCGTCCTGGCGTTGATGGTGCCGATGTAGAGATGATTGTTTGTTTGTTTGATGATTGTTTATGTAGAGATGATTGATGATTTTAGAGATTTTTTTTAGAGATGATCTGCTTGTCCTTGGGGGCGAGCGTCCTGGCGTTGATGGTGCCGATGTAGAGATGATTGTGTGTCCCCGTACTAATAATAGACGATCTCACCGATTAATAAATCACAATAAATCATATTATGTTTTGCATGTAGCCCACAACGGATATGTAAATATCGAGATCATTTATCGATAGAGAGAAACCCGATAGAAAGGACATTCGAAAGAGTCGCCTAAGCCCGGATAGGCTTGGTCAATGCAGCGACAGGTGTCTGATTGGCTGCAGCTGCAGCAGCTGCAGCCGATTCCACTGAGGGATTGGGGACATCAGCAGCAAATTGAGAGGGATCGAATGCACCCTGTTGTCCTCCGAATGATCCTCCCTGAGGTCCATTGAATCCACCCTGAGGGCCTCTCTGGCCATCGAATCCAGGCTGAGGTCCGTTTCCACCGAATCCTCCCTGCTGGGGACCCGCTCCGAAACCAGTCTGGGGTCCGCCGAAGTTGGGTCCGGCACCCGCTTGGTACTCGGGTCCGGCGCCAGCTCCGGGAGAGTACTGAGGTCCGGGTCCTCCAGATTGGTACTGACTGCCTCCGTTTCCATAACCAGATGGACGTCCGTATCCCTTGGGTCTATCATAGCTGTTCACAGGGGGACCGTAGTTATTGGAAGGAGGGCTGTAGGAATTGCGAGGAGGTCCATAGGAATTTGAGGGGGGACCACCGTATCCCGGTCTCTGGTAGTTGTTCTGTGGAGGACCATAGTTGTTCTGAAGCGGGCCATAGTTGTTCTGGGGTCTTCCGTAATCTGAATGGATTATTGATTGGTGGATGAATGGGAAGGTCAATATGACTTGGTATATGAATATGTTTACCTCCAGGCATAGGGAAAGCTGATGAAATGATTGCGAGAGATGAGAAGATGAGCACTTTGGAGAAAACCATTGTGAGAAGGGAAAGTGAACTGAAGATAGCACCGAAGAGATCGCTTTTATATGAGAAGTCGAGATTTAGAGAAGGAAGAGATACGTCCCATGAAACATAATGAGAATTGAGGAGAAATAGGGGCGAAAAGGAGAAAGAGACAAAAAGGAAGGAGAGAGAGTGGACGAAAGGAGTTCGGTGGGTTGATTCATACATCGAATAGGTGCTTCTTTCTAGATCAATTGGGCAAAGATCTCATTGATCTATTGAGTCACAGTTATGGTTAGACTCATGATCAGTGTACTTCCACTCTATTGGAAATTCACTTTCTTCGTCGAATTAAGTTACTGTCTCGGTTTCTCTGAGTCAGGAAATCCGGTCACACTTTTACCTTTCATGGACGTGAAATAAACCTTTTATTACAACCGTAATCATACAACGTGCTCTTTTCAATCTTTTCAACGTCTTTTGATAACGGATCGAAAGATTTCATGATTCGTTGTGGGTCGAATGTTTTGATACTAATCAGTTCGGATAATCTAAAGAATGCCAGTATTCGATTATATTCAGTATCACTAAGGCCTAATAAGTTTATTTGTTGGTTATTTCATGCTTTTATCTCATCTCAAAAATGAAAGAAATACAACAGACGAGTTTGATGTGTGAGATGTTTGATACTTTCTAACCATTTGCACTTTGCGAATGCACCATTGAACTCTAACTTTCGCATTCAATTGATCGAGCAAAAAGTAATTTCTTTGAAATTGATCAAGATAGATTGAAAACGTTCTCTGGCTAATTGAATTCGATTCTGAGTTGTTGGTTCGAAACCATCTCAAAGGTTAAACGAACACTTCTCTCTATCTGTTCACCATTCGCTTTCCTCTCAGAGAATTCCTTTCTGTTGTTGGAACCAATGGCACTTTTTCGGATCTGTGATAGAGAAGAGAAGAGATTATCCATCAATCGATCACTAAATCATCATTGGGAAGGACAAGGACTAGCGAACGGAGTGAACGAAAGATCGAGTTTTCATTCGCGGAATCACAGAAAAAGATTGAACTTTCTAAAACTAATCAAAGTGTGCACAAGAGTAGTAGAGAGATCTTTATCTTACAATACGAATACCCGAGAATTGACAATATCGCGATAATTTATTCTTCTCGTTTTCCTCTTCTAGTAATATTGCCAATATCTGAATTCAGATATAATTGAATTCAGATATTTTCAGATGTTGAATGTGAGCATTGAAAAGGAAGAGAATTGATCCGGAAATGGCTAATCCCAGCTTCCATTCAGAATAATATGCATATTGTGTGTTCCCATATCTATTAATAAACGAACTGATTGATAAACAAATGTCTTGCGTTCGCGCAATTCTGTGTATCGAGTTCGCACCTCATTAGCAACTCTCCTCTTTTCGTCGAATCGTCGTTCTGTCTCACTCTTTTCTCTAACTGTTCTTTCGCTCATTCCGGTTGACTCAACGCTATTCCTATATAAGATAAGGTGGGAGAAGGTTGGATCATCCATCCCTCTATCATGCACTTCTTCTCCTTCCTTCTCTTCATCTCTTCTCTTGCCTTCGCTACTCTGGCTATTCCTCACGAGAGAATCAGAAGAGGATGTAAGTATCTCTCTCCTTTTTCTCCCCTTTATCTCCCATCTTATTCTTCATCTCATTATTCTTCACTTTTCAGCATACGGCAGACCTGATTATGGTCCTCCTGCTCCCTCCAACTATGGTCCTCCTCGGAATTCATACGGGCGACCCTCATATGGTAATGGAAACGGCGGATTCGACGATTCCTTCAACAATGGAGGAAACAACTTCAATCAGTTCCCTAATTCTAACAATGGTGGCAACTTCAATAATGGAAACGACAGTCCCTTCCCTAATGGTTTCCCCAGTGGAGCACCTGGATTCAATTCTGGATCTGATCCAAACTTTGGTTAGATTAGCACTCTAAATTATCGCGATATTGTCAATTCTCGGGTATTCGTATTGTAAGATAAAGATCTCTCTACTACTCTTGTGCACACTTTGATTAGTTTTAGAAAGTTCAATCTTTTTCTGTGATTCCGCGAATGAAAACTCGATCTTTCGTTCACTCCGTTCGCTAGTCCTTGTCCTTCCCAATGATGATTTAGTGATCGATTGATGGATAATCTCTTCTCTTCTCTATCACAGATCCGAAAAAGTGCCATTGGTTCCAACAACAGAAAGGAATTCTCTGAGAGGAAAGCGAATGGTGAACAGATAGAGAGAAGTGTTCGTTTAACCTTTGAGATGGTTTCGAACCAACAACTCAGAATCGAATTCAATTGGCCAGAGAACGTTTTCAATCTATCTTGATCAATTTCAAAGAAATAACTTTTTGCTCGATCAATTGAATGCGAAAGTTAGAGTTCAATGGTGCATTCGCAAAGTGCAAATGGTTAGAAAGTATCAAACATCTCACACATCAAACTCGTCTGTTGTATTTCTTTCATATTTGAGATGAGATAAAAGCCTGAAATAACCAACAAATAAACTTATTAGGCCTTAGTGATACTGAATATAATCGAATACTGGCATTCTTTAGATTATCCGAACTGATTAGTATCAAAACATTCGACCCACAACGAATCATGAAATCTTTCGATCCGTTATCAAAAGACGTTGAAAAGATTGAAAAGAGCACGTTGTATGATTACGGTTGTAATAAAAGGTTTATTTCACGTCCATGAAAGGTAAAAGTGTGACCGGATTTCCTGACTCAGTGAAACCGAGACAGTAACTTAATTCGACGAAGAAAGTGAATTTCCAATAGAGTGGAAGTACACTGATCATGAGTCTAACCATAACTGTGACTCAATAGATCAATGAGATCTTTGCCCAATTGATCTAGAAAGAAGCACCTATTCGATGTATGAATCAACTCACCGAACTCCTTTCATCCACTCTCTCTCCTTCCTTTTTGTCTCTTTCTCCTTTTCGCCCCTATTTCTCCTCAATTCTCATTATGTTTCATGGGACGTATCTCTTCCTTCTCTAAATCTCGACTTCTCATATAAAAGCGATCTCTTCGGTGCTATCTTCAGTTCACTTTCCCTTCTCACAATGGTTTTCTCCAAAGTGCTCATCTTCTCATCTCTCGCAATCATTTCATCAGCTTTCCCTATGCCTGGAGGTAAACATATTCATATACCAAGTCATATTGACCTTCCCATTCATCCACCAATCAATAATCCATTCAGATTACGGAAGACCCCAGAACAACTATGGCCCGCTTCAGAACAACTATGGTCCTCCACAGAACAACTACCAGAGACCGGGATACGGTGGTCCCCCCTCAAATTCCTATGGACCTCCTCGCAATTCCTACAGCCCTCCTTCCAATAACTACGGTCCCCCTGTGAACAGCTATGATAGACCCAAGGGATACGGACGTCCATCTGGTTATGGAAACGGAGGCAGTCAGTACCAATCTGGAGGACCCGGACCTCAGTACTCTCCCGGAGCTGGCGCCGGACCCGAGTACCAAGCGGGTGCCGGACCCAACTTCGGCGGACCCCAGACTGGTTTCGGAGCGGGTCCCCAGCAGGGAGGATTCGGTGGAAACGGACCTCAGCCTGGATTCGATGGCCAGAGAGGCCCTCAGGGTGGATTCAATGGACCTCAGGGAGGATCATTCGGAGGACAACAGGGTGCATTCGATCCCTCTCAATTTGCTGCTGATGTCCCCAATCCCTCAGTGGAATCGGCTGCAGCTGCTGCAGCTGCAGCCAATCAGACACCTGTCGCTGCATTGACCAAGCCTATCCGGGCTTAGGCGACTCTTTCGAATGTCCTTTCTATCGGGTTTCTCTCTATCGATAAATGATCTCGATATTTACATATCCGTTGTGGGCTACATGCAAAACATAATATGATTTATTGAGATTTATTAATCGGTGAGATCGTCTATTATTAGTACGGGGACACACAACACGCTTATTATTAATATCTAGAAGCTTGATTATACATTTGCATGTAGAGTGGAAGAGACACTAGCTTCAATCTGTGAATTCGAATGGACAATAATCAGGCCAATTTGTGGGGGCGAATCGATATCCTCTCGATACCATTCGGCATCTCAACTCATGGAGTCTCGGCCAGGCAATCTCAGCATCATTCGTGTCCTCACGACGAGACCACAACCGCTCCGCGACCGCCGACGCGCGAGGCCTGATTGTCAACGGATTATCGATTGATCGTCGAAGGAGGAAGATACCATAGGACAGCTTCGATGTTGGTGTTGTCAATCATCTCTCCCCACATCGCAGCCACTCCTCCCATCACGAGTTTCTTCTGTTCACGGGTACCGATGAAGTCATGAGGATCACAGTAGTAGTATCTGGAAAGGGAGAGGTGAGGTGGGAGAGGGGGGGAGGGGGATCTATCGATCGAGTGCTGGTGAATACCTCGAATTGGTCTCCACTGTTCCAGACACGTAACTCTTCCAGTCTGTTCCATATTTGACGTAGTTGAGATACCTGAGGAAATTCCGGATAAGATTACGGTAGATGAAAGATCAGAGATCATTGTCTGACCAGCAGGAAGACACGATGACTCTGTGTCCCTTCATCGTCGCTTGTCTGATATTCTCCGCCAATTCGGCGAATGTGTTGCCCTTCCAGATGTGGATAATAGAGGATTCGGTCTGGGATGAGATAGAAATGTGGATGAAGATGGCGTCTTTTGGCTGGCTCGCAAACGATTCCACAATGAACTCACCGGTTTGTTGGAGTCGAATACTTCCTGCCAGAATACTCGATCTCTCTTCTCGTGCAGTCCAGAAGTGACGTTCTCCAGTCTACAAGATGATCATCACAAAACAAGAGAGAGTGGATGGACTAACCTAGTGAAATAGTAATCCTCCAACTGGGTTGTATTCGTGAATCCTCTCTGTTTCATGAACTTCCTAATCTTCTTGTTTCGACTCCTGAAGTTTCCTCGTAGGGGTTACCAATCTACAGAAGAAACTGACCAGCATTCCTCCAGGTAATCTGATATTTCATCTCCTCCCAAATGGAGGAATTTCTCCGGGAAAGTAGAGACGACTTCATCGAAGAATTCACCCAGGAATTTGAAGTTGTCTTCCTAAATGATTATCTTTCTCATGTCATTCCTTCCTTTCCTTACATTGGTTGGATCGATCAGATTAGGTAGATTCGTGTCCTCTCCATTGGAATCAAAGCATTCAGTGAGTAGACCAGACTGAGAATTCCATGAAGAAGTGTGGCCTGCCATCATCTCATTTATCCATTTTAGTACTGATTATGTATCTTCACTAAATGGTAATTGTCATGCTGTCTAAATCAGCACATCATTATTCTGTGTCTGGATTCCTTTTCCATTCAATCCTTCTTCAAACTACAGTATCTTATCTGACTACAGTATTCTCACCGGGGGTGTCAAACTCGGGCATGACTCTGATTGCTCTCATCCTCGCATACTCGATTATGTCCTCGATCATCGCCCGAGTGTACACGTGACGAGGAGAGTATGCACCCTGTCATTATTCAATGAGGATACGGTAGCTTTCACTAGAGTACTGTATTCACTATCATGAACTAACCTTCTTCGATAGATGGGGGAATCGGATGGACTCGTAGGGGAAAGACTCGGAATCGACAATATGCCAGTGGAGTACATTCATCTTATTGGCGGCCATGATATCCTGGAAGGGGCGGAGATCAAAGATCAAAGATCAGAGATCACTCGCCAGTTGTTTCTTGATTGTCTTGACGGATAAGAAGTGTCTGCTTGTATCAATGAGAAGACCACGGACTGAGAACCGAGGCCAGTCTTCGATGACGACAGTACGCAGTTTGTACTTGAATGTTGAGAATGAAAAAAGGAATGGAACGGGTTCTCACTGTGTTTTCCTTCTCATCATAGAATATTAGTTGGGAGAACGTCTCCAATCCCCTTATTGCACCCCATACTTCGGATGCTTCCAACACAGCCTTCTCCGATGAGACCTTGAGGGAATCTGAAGATGACGTCATCGATGAAGAAGAGAGAAGAGGGACTAACAGCTCTCATTCATTCCCTGTTGGGGTGCTCCAACTGGACAGGCAGATCCGATTCTGATGCTGAGATGGTAGGGAGAGGCAGAGGGATCGGCAGTCACAGGGAATGGGAAGAACCATCGTTCCACTGTCAATATTTAGATTGACGACGTATGGTAAACCTCGCCTACCGTATCCTCTGACATTGTCCTGCACGATATCACAGTCCTCCAACGAGCCCGCATTGATGAACATCCGTTGAGGGGAAATCGTCCTATTCACTTTACCGTATTCGATGTGTTGGGGTAGAGGCCACACCTGGAATACGGTATGAGTACTGTAGGAAGGGAGGTAATACCGTACCCCTCCTTGAGTCCAGGCATCGGGTCGCGATCTACCGTAGAACCAAGTGAGGGCAGGGACGATAAGAGAAAGGAAGAGGAGTGGTTCACGCATCTGAAACAATTCGTGTTTAGATGGAAAGAATGAGTTACTGAGAAGTTGAGTAGAAAGAGGCTTTGCAACTGGGGTCAAAAGAGAGTTAGAAACATGTTCAATAGTGCAATGAGATGAATGGAGAAGAGAGGTTCAAGGGAGGAAAGAGAGTCGATGGGGTCAAGAGTCACTCTACTGTCTCCTCGGTGATCTACTTTATGGAGATGAAAATGGATGATATGTTGAGTGAAACAACAACGCATGGAATGGTCAGCTCTTCTCCGTCTTCGATACCCAATGCGAGTTGATTGAATGGAAGAGAGGGGAGACGAATACCTTCAGGTGGGAAGACTATTTGGTGAGCCCTTTAAGGACTGTAGAAGAGAAATATGAGAGGAGAGGGAGAGGGACTAATTGTGAAGGGAAGAGAAGAAGAAGAGGACGATTCCATTGTCAGAAGTCACGCGAGGCGAGAAACCATTCCAAATCGGGTTGAGGGAGGAGAAGGGGGGGGGGAGGGAGGCTGATGCAGTTTAGAACCGAGATTCTCAGAAATGCAGTGAAGAAACAAAGGAGAGGGAAGGTGACTTGTCTATATCGTCTCAAGGAGACCTTAGAGAGGTCATCCAGTATCCATACCATCCATGCCAGAGGAGACAATGAATGGGAGGGAAGGGGGATGATTCAGCTGAGAAGGGAACAACATGAATCAGAAGGGTCTGTCCATCCTTCCTTCGCTCTCGGTTTGGCCATCGAATTAACATGACTTATCATTATAATCACTACGACGAAATGCAGAGATCATCGAAGATCAGTCGCACACAGGATAGACAAGAGTTCTCATAAAATGGAATGACCAGGTAGTGTCTCCCTTCTCTTCCTGCTATTTGATTGCCTCCATCTTCTCACACATTTTCACATCTAAGAGAAAATTGTTGATGTAATGCAATTCTCTCTATGCAGAATATCAGAACATGCTTTCATTCAAAATTGCCTTCTTATTCTGATGTTTTTGCGATGGTGTGACAACGATTAGATGAGTATCATATATTTATCATATTGTCATATCTGTGTGTACAGTGTAGAGTGAGTATATCCGAAGGACGATTGCGTCCTCTCAGATTAATTGCACATAACTGGCCTATTGGAGTGCGAATGGAATCAATTGGGATCTACTGGGAGAAATACCTCGGAGTATGGAGAGAAACGAGTGAAGACACAATGAAAGCAACGGTTGAAAGAGAAAGAATAAGAGAGAGAGATTAGAGTATTATTGAGTAAGAATGATGCAATGAATCCCGATTGTGAGTGAAATAATGAATCGAGTTGATTGGAGAGAGTAAGCACCGATGGGGTTATTGATACGAATGGGAGGTTCTGACGGGGGAGAGTATCACAGGTCATTAATCAATATATGGGATAAGGTAGATCACGCATAATACGGGTTGGTTATATTGCGAAAGATGAAGAAAAGGCGAAGGGAATCAATCGATTCGTTGGACTGAATTATGAGAAGATGAGGGAATTCCGTAGTTGATGAATGAGATGAAAGACAGCGATTTGAATCGAGAGGCAAATACCGAATAAATAGAGTAACAATTAGGAATTAACAACAGTATTTGGGAGGGATTCTTTGATGGAAAGAGAGAAGAAAAGGGGCAGCCTGTGCCTAAGACGAATGGTCGAGGATCGATGGAGTGATTGATCATCCAGACCACTCTTCACACCATTTCCTCCTTCACATTCACATTGTGATTGCCGCAACAACAGAATCGAACTAGTCGACAAGAACCGGAAGGGACGGAGCCGGGATTGAGACAAGCCGTGGTAAGGGAGGAGCAATCGTCGTCGCTAGTCTGACATCCCATCTCACGAGTCTCCTTGTGGGTCGATGATGCAGGACTGAAAAGATGGGGAATGAGGGGTGAAGGAAGGGGGGGGGGGAGAGGGGGGGGAGGGGGAGAGGGGGGAGAGGGGGAGGAGGGGGAGGGGGAATATTACCTGGATGGACTGGGAGATGCGGAGGACACAGAGGCAGAGGCAGTGGTGGCTCCATGAGAGGGAGAGGAAGGACCGGGATGATGGGGAGAAGAAGTGGATGGAGTAGAGGGAGATGAGGTGATGGAGGATGAAGCTGAAGTGGGAGAGAATGAGATGAGGGAGAGATCAAAGATCAACTTACTTTGTACATTGGAGTGATTAGTGGCCATTGAATGGTTTAGAGAAGGGAAGGCAGTAAGAAGATCAAGAGTAGAAGAGAGAGAAGAGAGAGAAGGATTGAGTAGCTTCATCCAGAGATGGAGATACTCAGGATTCATATCGAGACTGAAAAGAGAGAGATAATGAGGGGAATATTGATTGAATGGAGAGAAGGAGAAGAGAGGTAGATCACTCACAGATTAGAAGCAACTCCGTTGTTGAGCAGAGGATTCAACTCCTTCAGAGGATCACTCAAAGGCATCGAGAAGTTGTTGTTGTTATTATTGTTGTTATTGTTATTGTTGATTGGAGCAGGCTTCGCGAGCTGAAAAGACAAACGTAATTGGAGAATCCGGGTTAGACGAATTTATTAGTTTTAAAATCCTGAGATTCTTACCTGCTGTGCCGCTTTGAGTGCGGCATCGACGCTAAGTGATGAGAGAGAAGAAGTGTCGAAGAGACTGGAAGAGGGAGGATTAGGATACGGTAGATGAAGGGAGGGATACTGTAGATGGATGGATGACCTACCCGAAGAGGTTGTTGGTAGATGATGGTTCAATCTTGATAGGTCTATCAACGACTGGGGGAGGGACGGGGAGGGGGGAGTTATGACCATCCAGACGGGGAAGTTTTGTCATAGACAGAATCGATGCTATCACGTTGTCATTCGCATCCGAGGAGAACTCCTCCGATTTACCGTATCCGAACTGGAAGGAGAGCAATCAGGGTGTGATCGTGGAGTACTGTACCTTTACTAATCGATATCTGATTGTATTACCAACCTGACTCAGATCGAAGGGAGGGAATATGGGTGCATTGGCAGGTCTCTTGAGGGCCTGGCCTCCTGCTGGTTTCGTTCGTGGCTTACGGGGTTTGCCAACCCGAGAACGAGCCAGATGGAGAGATTTCTTCAGAGACTCACTGAAATGAAGAGTTAGAAATAGATAAGAATCCGTTGCAGAACCACCCTATTATTCCAAATAGCTCTAGTGTTGAACCACTGCCCATAATTATCAATTATCTCGCTATTCTCTCATCATGCCTCGGGCGTAGATAGCTCATTATAGTTCCTCCAGTATCAGGTTGATCTTTGATCTCTGACCGATTCTCGAAGTCGACTCCCTCTGAGAGATGAGCAGCTGCTTGATTGACTAGATCTCCCACGTCCATCTCGGGGTGTTGGAAGGCAGCCATATACAATTGACTCTGCAATGAATGATCTTTGATCTCCCTTCTCTCTCTCGAAGCCCCTCATGCCCCAAATGGGTTGTTGTGTGGAAGGGGAGGCACTCCTGACCTACAAGCTTCCCTTCCCTCATCCCCCCCCCCTTCCTTCCCTTCCATACAACTTTCTCTAATGGCTTCTTCGACTCAGTCGGGAAAGGGGTCACCGCTAAGCGGAAGAAGGAGAGAGAGAGAGGAATGAGGCTTCGGTTCCAGGACTCTTCCATGGCTATCTCCCCCCATGACCCACCGCACCCCCCTCCCCCCCCCCTCCCCCTCATGATCATCCTCTCCTTCTCTCATCTATCTCGATCTCGTCCGTTCGTGCCAGCCACAGTAGATACGCCGAGTCAAGGCCGTACTACTTTCAACTGCCAACTTGCGAGTAAGAGGAGTTGCACTATTGGAGAGGGAGAGGGGGGAAGAGGGAGAGAGCGACCAGACGACGAGAGTGGTCGGCTGGCGCCAAAGGGCACACAAGCACACACGACGGACTATCGCAATCTCGAGTCTCCTCTACGTCTCTGACCTTTTCACCTCTCCCTCTCCCGCCTCGAGTGACCGTACGCGAAAAGAGCTCAAGGCTATCTAAGTGAGAGGGTGCCAGGTACGCGTGAGTAGCAAAGAGACGAGGGAGAGGGTACTTTTAGTGCGAGGATGCCCCCCTCTGATCAGCCCCCTCCCCCTCCCCCTCCCCCTCCCCCTCCCCCTCCCCCTCCCCTCCCCCTCCCCTCGCCCCCAGCCACGACCTCATTTCAATACACAAAAACGATTGAGGAGCAATGTATTGAGGGAAGAAGGATGGAAGTGGGCCAAAGGCACAATAATAAGACCCCATCTCGGACTGGTTCACCCCCCCCCCCCTTCCGCCCTCCCCCCCCACCTTCCCCTCAAAGAAGTCTGCCCCTCCAGGATGAATGACCTTCTGTGACCCCAGATGACCCGATAAGGTCAATTCTTACCTTGATGAATTCCAATTCGGCCACAAGATGCTTCGGAGGGTGGTTATGTTCTCCCTTCGTCACTGCACACTGATCGGCCATATTCGTCTCCGCTCGACACTTGCACCATGCGCCTGAAATGCGACGAATGAGAAACGTCGTCGAGATGGAAGCACGCAGCACACCAGAGACACACACCACGACCTACCTGAGTCGGACATCTTTTTGGCGCAGACACACCGCCATGATTTGAAGTTTCTTTCAGGGAGAACTTGGTATATATTGTACCGATAGCCTTGATACATCAACTTCTGATAACCTGGAATGAAGGAGGTTAGATGATGGAGAGATGAGATGAGTAAGAAGGAAAGGAGGGAAAGAAGGGAAGGAACCTTTGAAGGAAGTGACGATCTGAGGAACATTGGGATTGTATCGAGTGAAGGGAATGGAGGAAGAAGAGGAGGAGGAGGAGAGGGATAGCGGAGACGACTCCGGCGTCAACGTTGAGATGATGGGAGCCATCTGAAGAAGGACGAATATGACGATGAGAGAGGATAAGAGAGAGGTGAGAGGGGAATGAACGATAGGGACGAAGGAAGGACAGAGTGCAAGGAATCTCGATAAGGAGGAGGATGAAGACGATTTAGGAAGGAGGGTTTAAGGAGGGAGGAAGGGGGGAGGGGAGGGAGGGGAGGGGAGGGAGGGGAGGGGAGGGAGGGGAGGGGAGGGAGGGGAGGGGAGGGAGGGGAGGGGAGGGAGGGGAGGGGAGGGAGGGGGAGGGGGGAGGTGGTGCCCCAAATGGCAGCCCCCGATGGAGAAGAAGAAGAAAAGAGAGAGAAGTGGGGAGGGAAACGACGAAGGCACGTCATTCGTGAGATGAACGACGATTGAGAGAAGAGAAGAAGGGACGGAGAAGGGAGAGGAAGAGGGAATGGCAGAGGGGGGAGGGGGAGGGGGGAGGGGGGAATGGCAGTCTTGTGCCATGGAAGGAGATGAAAAAGAGAGAGAAGTAGAGAGGGAGAAGGAGGTAGACGGGAGGATGAAGAGTATAGTAGTCTAGAAGGAGAAGGAGGAGATCTCCAGGTGAAGACGGAATGATGGAGGATGGAGAAGGGGAAGGGGGGATATCAGTGGAGGACGAAAGGTCGAGATGAAAATGGGCAGAGAAGGGGAGTAAAATAGAGTGAGTTAGAGTTAGTGCCACCCCTGTACCATCGAGGGTCAAGGGAAGAAACGAAGAACGGAGGGAGGGGAGGAGAGAGGGAGGGGGAGGGGGAGAGGGAGAGGGATGGGGGGAGGGAGGGAGAGGGGCCATCCATGTGCACTATCTACCGCCACTGCCACTCTTTCCCTCTCTCTCCATCAGAGGAATGAGAAGGAATGAGGTCATCCCTCCGGCCATTCGGGATCGAGAGAAACCGCCCCTCCTGCCATAACACAGGGTCATATCTGAGGACACACGGCTACAGTATCCCTCCCTTCCCCCTCCCTCCTCCGAATACGGTATCGTATAGTGACTACTCGAGTACACGGACAGAGGAGGTGAGACAATGGGGTGGGTGAGGAGGGAGTGCGTCCCCTCGGGCGATGTTTCCTACTCCAAGTGACCACGCACGCAGGAGCAGGCGCCCCCGACCTGTTTGGCATCCGTCGACTCGGATGCACCACCGAATCGTCGATCGGATGGACGCACACGACGGACCAGCCAGCACACCACCACACCGTTCCATCTCTCTATCTCTATCTCTATCTCTCTCTCTCTCTCTCTCTCTCTCTCTCTCTCTCTCTCTCTCTCTCTCTCTCTCTATCTCTCTCTCTCTCTCTCTCTCTCTCTCTCTCTGCAACAGTGCATGGTGGCCACAACAACTACAGGTGCCCTGAGGGGAGGAAGGTCAAGGATAGTGCCAGAGGAATGGAGGGAGGAAGGGCGAAGGGGGAGATCTCGGATCCAAGATATAGGAGTGATAGGCATGTAAGGTCACTCGATTCACAAAAAAGAGAGGATGGTGGGGTCGAGAGGGGAGAGGGCGGGGAGGGGGAATTGGCCTACTTGGATACGAAGGCACGGCCATTTCCCGTGACCCCAATATGAGTGAGTAAATGAGAGTAGGAGAAGGGGAGACTTCTCCTTCCATTCTTGACACTTCGACCGTACCCGGACCTGGCCAGACGAGGGCTAATTGCCCTAAGTAGACAAGCAGGAGAACGATGGAACGTCTCATCCGGGTACGATGGATCGATATTCATTGACTACCGTACCCTCTGGATGGCTAGTGACTACGGTGGTGGATATGGGTGGCAGGCATAGTGCATTGTGAATGGAGTGGCGAGTGACTGGAAGGGGGGGGGGGGAGGGATGATACCCTCGACAGGCGGTGATTGCACTATTCATGAGAGAGAATGGCTGCTGTGAAGTACGAAGGACCTTTCGATGTCTACGGTAGCTAGGAAGAGAAGAAGGCATCAGGAGGAAGGAAAGGGAGGGATACGGTAGGAGTGAGGAGAAGGAAGGATACGGTAGGAATGATTCATCGATCCGAGGATTGAGCAAGGAAAAGTGAAAATAAGCATCACGAGAGCGCGTGCGCTGCCCTAGATAGAAGGAGGATTACGGTAGACTGAGAGAGGTAGATCAGAGGAGAAAGAAGATGAGAGGGATACGGTAGATTAATGATGGTGAAAGGTACTGTAGTCATGGCAGTAGTACGTGAATGGGATCGGAAGCAGGGAGTGATCTCTCCTCCCCTTCACCCCCTTCCCCCTTCCTCTCCCTCCCTCCCCCTCTCCCCCCTTCTCCCCTCGACGGAGGAGGTGGAGGGAGGGTAGTGTCACGCCGGAGGGGGAGAGAGAGACTGGGGGCATACAATACAAATACAGTGACACGTCCGAGAAAGGAGAACTGAGCGAGAGATCCGGAGGGAAAAAGAAGAGTCGGAGAATGGAAATGTTGACCCAAGGGGGGAAAGGGGAAGGAGTGATGGAGAGAGAGAGTAGCCACTGTATTTGAATGGACGAGGAGGGAGATGGAAAAGTAGAGAAGAGAAGAGATGAGGATGGCACCGATCGAAGCGGAAGTTAGTCGAGGGCAACACATATACTGATAGGGGGGAAGGGGGGGGGGGGGGGGGAGAGAGGTCAGACGAGGGGGGGGGGGGGTGTGGGGGGAGGGGGGGAGAGGTCAGACGGGGGGGGGGGGGGTATGATAAGGAGTGGAGACAGGACTGGTCAGTCGGGGGGGAGAGAAGGGAGGTGATCATCTGGGACTTCCAGACACATGGGGAATCAGCTGATGAGAAGGAACAGTTGGCAGGGGTCTGACGAAAGAGAAGAAGGGATGGAGAAGGAGAGATCTTATGGTCAAAGTTCATGAGGGGAAAGAGAGAGATCGTGCCTGAGGGAATGAAGAGATCGAGGGGAGAGAGAGGGAGGGAGAGGGGAGGGGGGAGAGGGGGGGGGGGGAGATAGTGATGCCATTGGGAACGGTGGTAGGCAGAGATGAGAGTGAGAGAAGACAACAGAAATGATCTGGTTGTTGAAATCTATTCTCCTTCACGTGGCAATATCCCCCATTCCCCCCCATGACTCAGAGAACGAGCCATTCACTCTCGGCTTTCGGAAGGCGATTGGAAGGTTTATATAGTTCCTTTTGGCGTCGCTCTCTCTGTGAACTTCCAAACCCCGTTTGCCAAATACATGACCTACTATGGTACTGTATGGAGATATTTAGTAGAGATTTAAAACTCTCGAAGGACGACTTCTAAGTGGCGTTTCAAACGTGGTCCCATCACCTCCATACCAGATACAATCTCTCTCCCCCTCTATCTATCGCCCAATTTCAAACGTATCTTCGCGTGCCACCATCGCCTTTCCACTGCCGACCGGGCGGGTGAGGTCATGGGGTCAGATTGGAGGAGAGAGAGAGAGGGAGGGGGGAGGGGGAGGGGGAGAGGGGGAGGGGGAGGGGGAGGGGGAGGGGGGAGAGGGACTACAACTGTATATAATGTTGTTAGTATCTAGTGGTGGGAAGAGGTGTTCCATCGGCCCCTCAGGGGGCATACCACCATTGAGGACACTAAACAATACGAAGAGAGACGAGAGGAGGAAGGGGGGAGGGGGTACGGTATGCATTCTGAAGGTGTGGAGATCAAGGAGCGATCAGGATTCGGATGCCTACCGTATGCCTACTGCTTACCTTGGGATGGATCTTGGTTGGGATGGGTCGGATGAGACCCTCTGGGGGAGGTAGTTGCATGTTGGATAGTGATGATAGTTGAAACATAATCTGGAATGGGGGTAGATAAGGGGAGGAACGGGGGGGGGGGGGGGGGGGGGGGGGAGATGACAGTTATGGAAGGCGGGAGTGAGTAGAATAGAGAAGGGGACAGTACAATAGAACATGCCGGAATATAATGGTGAGTGCGGGAAAAAGAGAGGGTACGGGATGGTACTCCTTCCATCCCTCAGTCAACTACCCATTCCCCTCTGGCACTATCTCCTTCCCTCTGGCATGAATATCAGAAGGGAGGTTGACTGTGGGGGAGGAATTCCGTATCGTGACCACACGCGGAAAGAAGAAAAGAACAAAACACGGAGCGAAACGGGGAAAAGTTCAGAGAAGCACTGAGGGAGAGGGGGGAGGGGGAGGGGGATGGAAGGAGTGACCCCTGAGGGTACAAAAGTATGATATGGAAGGAGGAGGAGAAGTAGAAGGGGGTCATACTAAGGGAGAAGGAAAAGAAGTGGGAGGAGACCGTCCATTCTTTCGGGTCATCCATCCTTTCCCTTTTCATGCCTTGAGGAGATGCGAGAACATGAAGAGAGAGAAGGGAGATCGGAGAGGGGATCAAGGGAAATGGGTTCTCCATTCGAGAGAAGACGAGACCCGGATCGAAACACCCAAAAAGAGACTAGAGAGATGGGTACGGTAAAGAAATACGATAGGAAGGGGTACGATAGGAGGGAGGACACGGCAAGTCGAGGAGTACTGTATTCGAGTACGGTAGCTCCAGGGCTACTCCACACCACACACTGACTGCAGTGTTTATGCAAATGCCCATCCTAGCAGCCCTCCCCCAAGTTACATTTAGTATTGTATATGTATGTTGTTCTCTTTGTTCTACTGAAGGAGAGAGTGGAAAGAGTGAGGAACAACCAGTTGAACACTCGAGAGAAGGAAAGAATGACAC
>BTSX01000006.1:12027079-12083076 GCA_036245825.1 Pristionchus entomophagus | reverse complement strand
GTGGTGAGGGAGGGTGAATTGAGTATGCATCGAGAGAGATGAAGGACTATTTAGACAATGGAAAGGGGAAGATCGTGCACAAAAGAGCCATTCTTCCCTCTGTCTCACGGACTGCAACACATGCAAAATTAACAGACGATTTTTGTTCTGAAATCACCAAGGGGAGGACAATAGTGGACGTTTTAGTTGTTGACGTTGACTGGAGAATGGGAATAGTTTCAGTCATTGGACAGAAGGAAATGAGAAACTCGGAGATGGACAGTGGTCGAGGGTCCAAGTATGGGATCAGGGATCGGACCAATATCAACCCCGTCCCTTTCATCCATCCACACACGAGAATGATCAGGGCCAGTGTAGTCAAGTGAGAGATGAGATTGAGAGGCCGACGCAGTCTATGATTATCTCCCCTCGTACCATTATTATCCACTAAATAGGAGATGATAGGGTGCATCAACCCCTCAATTGAGAAGACTCAGATGCAACGAGCTTACGATAACGAACATGCGAATTTGAAGCTGGAAGTTTTCTCAAGAGTGTTTTTGATTGAATGAAGTGATAGATTGGACTGGCTTGAACTGGTCTAGAATAGCCCCAAAGTAATCCGAGAGATGGAAAAAACAATGGAGGGTCTGGGATGGAGGGAGGGAAACAATAAAAGAAGAGTGAGAAGACTCGTGAATAATGAGAAAGTGGAAAAGAAGAAGCGTGAGGAACGGTGAATGTGTGTGAATGGAGACTATCTACCATCGAGTCTAGAGAGGGGAGGGTGGAGGGAGGGGGAGATAGGCAGGGAATTGTATGTCAAAGAAAAATCATTCCAAAATATCCAGACTCTGGCCGTAAGTTTGCTTTGGACGCATTGCATTCGGTGTCAAAGAAAGTCGCGCTTTCATTTCGCATCTGAGAGCAGAAAGGAGGGAGGAGGGGGGAGGGGGGGAGGGACTGTTTTGGATGGATGGAAGGGAGAAGGAGGATAGGGTAGAAATGGCAAGATAATGACTAGCTAAATAAGAAAAATATGTGACAGTGCAACATAGCGGGGGAGAGGGGAGACAAATGGTATTGTCTCTCCGGAAGGATGAGTACGTGTGAGAGGAGTATCAAATGAAGGAAGTTTTGTTCAAATGTGTCAATAGGGTCTACTCTCATTGCAGTTTGGAAGAAGATGATGAATCTGTCTTGCACCGAGTATTTGCTCCGAGTGGAGGGGACTTTTTGAGTATTTCCTCGTCTAGTTTTGGCCCATGAATACGGAGGGGGGGGGGGGTATTAGTCAAATGAACAAGTGATCCCATATGGACCGAAGTTCTACAATTCTTCCTCTCCTCAAAACAAAGTGAATTCCCAGAGCTCCATCCCAGTCTCTTCATTCTTCCCCCATTCACAAGTTTTGCCCTGTCAAGAGGATGTTTTGAGAGAGAGAAACTTCCACCCGGAACGTGGGAGGTCGAGAACTATGTAGACCACAATCAAATCAAAAATGCAGATAAATACCGTATATCCTTCTGGTCACATCATTCATACGTTCAAAAATGAAGAAATAATTAATCAGAGAGAAATGTGGAGGGAAGTGAGAAGAGAGGAAGAACCCACTCATTATGGAGAAGACGTCAATGAGGCGAAAGTCAACGGTTTCACGTTTCACAAGATTCTCCGAGGTCTAAGAAGACTAAAACGCAGAGATCATTAGTCGCAGTTAATAGGGATTCATTTTTAGAGAGGAATGTGAATATTACAATATAATGGATATCCCACGCGGATTCGTAAGGAGGAATGGGGAGATAAGAGGAGAGAGATTCATTCAATTATTCATCCTCCCCCCCCCCCTCAAGAATCGCACAAAATTCGTTATCCTCTATTGGGTTCGGTCCACTGGAGTCGAGAGACTGCACTCGCCCTGTTCTCTCGATTCTTGGTCTAGATGAAACAAAATCCAATGAAAAATGGCCATTTGAACGACCGTATATCTCGGTAGACAATAGGGATAAGGATGGAAGAGGTGCTTGGGAGACGGAAGCATCAGGATAGAATGGGATGGACGGGAAGATAGGGCCAGGGGGAATCAACACTCCCTCCGACCCCAATGACCACCACAATTAAATGAGGAAAAACACGAAGGAACATGATAGAATCCGGGGCGAATGAGATCTATGCTAAAGGAGGGAAGAGATGGAGAGATAAGAGAAATCAGAGAGAGAGAATGGAATGAGGGGGGGGGGCATTGCTGCATGAAATTCAGTTCCACAGGTGGCATTCCACTCCACCACGAGGCAGTTTCCACTGGAATGAACACTGTACAGGAAGTATTCCCTGTCAAGGAGGGGGGAGGGGGAAGGAGGGGGTCTCATTCCCTCTGGCACAGTGAGCACATTCACCCATCGTCATCCACGATTCTCTCTGAATTCAGTGAATTCTCCTTCCGTCAATCTTCATGTTTTCTCAGATTAGGGGTAAGGACTAATGGGAGACGAGAGAGAAGAAGAGGAGACTAACCCTCACCAAGATTCACGCTGGGAATTATCGTCCAGTCTTTGTTGGGTCGAATATTCAAGGGAAAGAAAGGAAGAGAAGGAAGTCTCTATTTAGAGTATGAATATTCTTCTGAGTCGAAGAATAGTCAGAGGAACATGAGGGACCATCAAGCGAGGGCAATACAATACCTACTCAAACATATTCCCCGAATCGCACAAAACTCAGCATATCCTAATATTTTCCATCGTTCTGCTCTAGTGTTCAGAAAATCAGACAAAACACGATAATAAATTTGCAGATACCGAAAAATAACCCAAACATTAATGTATGTGAGAAGCAAAGCGTGAAGATTTATGGAATGGGGACTGGACATAGAGATTGGACGAGAAATGAGATCAAATCAACACGCAACAAGGAAAACATATCAAATTAGGAAGATCTGGAGAGAGGAATGGGGATGAGCGGAAGGAATTGCAGTGGGGGAATACTTTAATGGAAGGACACTACAAACATCGAGAGGCAAAGGGGTGAAATGAGTTGACGATTAGAGAGGAAATGAAGAAGAGAGAGGGGGGGGAGAAGGGATGATACTTCTGATGATAGAAATGATAACCACGGATTGAGTGAAGAGAAAAGAAAATCAATGAATGAGACAAGTACAGTAACCTGAGCAATTGAAGGGAGAGATACAGTAACCGAAACGAGTGAGCAGCAGATCGAGACAATAACAATGATTAAGTTAATCTGGCAACAAGAGGAAATAATTTTTAAAAGTGTATCTGTTATTCGTCAGACTTCAGTACTCATCATTTAGAGTTCTGCAGTCGAGAATTATGGAGGGAGATTTGACGAAGGACGTCTACACACAATGGATCATCCACTCCATGGGAGAGAATACACGCATCACGAGCCTGGAATGAGGATGGATTACTGTAGATGATTGGAATGGATGAGGGGGGGAGAGTTCAGTCCAAATAGTACAATGGAGAATGGGAGGAAATGGAGAAAGGGTAGAAGGCTAGGAGGATAGAAGGGATAAGAGAAGATAGATTAATCGAGGTGTCGGACGAATGAGAGGACAGAGGAGAGATGGGAGGTAGGCGGAGGAGAGAAGGGGAGGGGAGGGGAGGGGGAGAGGGGGAGAGGGGGGGGAGTGGATTGGAGTGAGTAATGAGAAAAGCAATGGATAACTTCTCCCTTCTCCCCCTTATCCCATGTGAAATCAACACACTATCATGAAATACTAATAAGTTTATTGGAAAGAGAGAAATTTATGAGAGAAAAGTGAGGGTGGATGGTGGGAAGGAGAGAAGCTATGATTGGCAGAAGTGTAAAATGATCATTATTCCCACAATTATGAGAGGCGATTTAAAAAATAGAATGAGAATCTTATAGCGTCCTTCAATATATACTCATATTAACCATTAATCTTTACCCAATAGTTTGAAAATATTGCAAAAAACACCAGGCATTAATGGTGATCATCCCTCTCATTCAAAACAATGGTAGACGAAACGACGTCATACTTATGAAATCTATGGCTGGACCCTTCTTTCCTCAATTTTCTTATTGACTCTCACCAAAAGTGGAGTGAATGTATGAATGAGGAAGAATGAAGTGAAGTGAAGAGGAGGGGGGGGGGAGAAGTCTCTTCGATAGAGGGAGAAAGAGTCACAAAGAGGACATCAATCGGAATATAAAAGTGTTAATAACTAGACGATAGAACGTGCATTCATGGGAGAGTTAAGAGGGTAGAAGAGAAACATAACTCAGTCTATTAAATCCGAACACCTCTCGAGCATGAAACAGAATTGATGATGAAATTCAATCCTATCAAGAAGAATGGAAAGAATAATGGAGTATACTCTCACGATCTTCATTTTGTTTGCAAGCTCACGAATAGTATCGCCCTTTCCCAGATAGAGAGAATGATAGAGAAGAGGACTATGAAAGGAGAGATGAAGGACGAAAGACTAATGAATTATTGAGATACATGGATGTCCTATCGGAATACCCGTTCGCGAGAATTCATCAAAACATATGAAAGGGCAATGATATATCAATAAATGAGAGCGTATGGTCTAGCGAGGGAGATTATTGTAGATGGTTCACCTCGTCGAGTAAATTGAGGAAACTGTAGTCGATGGGATCAGCAAATGAAGCAGCAGTGCATGCAGTGAGAAGACAATATGTGAGAAGGGGATGACCAGATGGAAGGAATCGTCTGGAAGAGACAATGAATTCACTCCCAATCGGCCATCAAACCATACATCCCATTAGGATAGAAGCATGAGGTTAATCATACATCGCATGATTCCTCCATCTACATCCGCTCCACATTATCACATTATCATATCCCACACTTATTTCACCATTAAAATGACTCGTTGCAAACTTCAGTCGAAATCTTTCCGATTCAGCATGCGATTTTTCAACATTCAGATACTCCTCATCACCACCGAAATACGTGGAAAGTCTCTAATCGTATCGGAAGTTGCAGTGAGAAGTTTGCAGAGGAATCCCCATTCATATGAACTACATGTTAAAGAACCACTCAAAACTAACAAAATAAATTCACACAAACAATCTGTACTTCCACTCTAGTAGAGTAACTCTACCTATCTAATATCTTGCGTTGCGTATCAAAATATTTCGGATATAATAACAGCCACAAAATGAAAGAACCAGGACCATTAGAGATTGTAAGTGCAATCGATTACACTTGAATGTTGACACTAGTACATTTTCTTCTCACGTGAGTCTCCCACTACAAGTATTCATTAATCAATCACAGGTGTTTTAAACTCCCCTCTATTTTGATACATCCACTCTACAACAACCATGGAGACGTAATCAGTTGATCGTCTAGGCAGTTTATTCATCCCCTCCCTCCCTCCCATTTATTCCTTCTTATGAGTCATCCTCTCTCGGGCAGCCACATTTATCCATTGTGGAGACTAATCCATCTAATCTACTAGGCTCAGGGGACGATTAATGGAATATCGTTGCACAAAGAGCCAATAGCATGGAGATGAATGAGTCTCACCTGTATGCAGGAATGAAGGAGTAAGCGTGTTCCAGAGCAATGCCCCTTCTGTCGATTGAGAGAGACAGATTCACGATTCTAGAAAAGGAGAGATTACTCTCCTCGTTCATTGTCCTCTATATTACCTGTAGGCGAGTGAAGCGAGAGGGAGATTGTATCGAGAGAGAATCGTGTGGTATTTCTTGTACATAGCAATGTCAGACTTGAGAGATCGAGGGACATCTGATACAATAGTTATTGACACTTATCAAATAAATTTTTGAAACGAACCATTCGACGCATCCTTTTGTTTCTCCAAGTGAAATTCAATCTCTTGATTCATCCTTATAGCCTGATAGAGTATATTATCGATTAGTTCTCACGACTACAGTATACCTCATCCACTGAAAGGGAGAGAACTGCTGCACATTTGATACACGTGAGAACGGCCCTCGATTCAGTGACCAGACAATATGAATTGCACGCATCGCATTGAATGGAACGAGCTATTCCATCCTGCAATCACAAATGAATCGATAATTGTTAGAGAATACCGTACCCTCTCCTTGTTCCTGCAGACTTTGCATGTACACTTGAAGAAGTACTGTTTCTCGAGAGTCGATTGACGATCACTCGTCAGAGTGTCCAGATTAGTGTAGGGAATAGTCAACTGAAATAAAGATGAACTCATCTTATCCTTCTACTCTATCATAAATAAATATATATATATATATGTATCATGGCCTTTCCTATTTGGTAGCATCAATTAAAGTATCTAAGAGGCATGATCGATACTTGGATGCACATAAATAAGATGTGATTAGAGTTATTCGAAATTTGAATCCCTTCAAAGTAATTTTCAGCCCAGTATCGAGTGAGCCTATTTTTTAAAGGATCAGTTCAACCAAACAACAATACAAGAAGGCACGATTTTGAAATTAACAGAAAGGAAACGTACCTCATTACTGAATTTCTGTCCTGCTGTGGGGGATCGAAGAATGGCAGTTCGACCCCGAAATCGAACGAATGCATCAGGAGCACACGAGTGATTGAGTGCCGATAGACTGAGAGAATGAGAAAGTGATGGGGGAAGGAGGGGGAGGGGACAAACCCGAGATAGACTCCTTCTCCTACTGTTACTTGATCATCTCCAGTGATTCCGAATACATTGATGACCATCTGAAAGTAAATAATTTAAAGAAATGATATTGATGAGGTTTAGACTTGACTAAACAATATACCAGCTCGCAATACTTTTCCTACATTTCCTACTGATGGTTCAAGTTAAATTTTCATACCAACGACACTACGATTAGCATCCTAAGTTTATTTTAAAAGGTTAATGTAAAGAGAAGAAAACGAAGTAATATAGCGAGCTCGCTATTGTTATGCACTCTTAATGAGGATAACTAACCCGTCCGAAGTATCTCAGCAATTCAGTTGGTTGGACCATGAATTCTTCATCAACATATTGTTGGAGGCCATGAACGAGAGATGTGAAGAGTTGGAGATGCTCTCCCGATGATTGGATCTCTTCCGCATCTGAAAATGAATACAAGTCGTATATAGTATTCGAACAACTATGATCACTACTTTATATTGTAATATGTCCATTCCCAGTTAGCATTACGACCATAAAGAAGAAGACGTTAATATCCGTTTACCCATTAATCCGGATTTACTGGAGACGGTAAAATAATAATGATAGGGACAAGTGAATGAACATACGATGCATGAGATCGTCGAAGACTCTGCCATTGAATGCCTTGACAGATGTGGATTCTCCTCGATACTTTCTGATCAGCAATCGACCCATCAATCTCGCACTCGATACAGGGATATTGGGAGATACATCGACGAGAAATACACACTCATCCTCAAACATTAAAATCACTGCCCGCAAACATGAGAAGGGAGACAATATGCCATACCATCGACGATTCTTCGAACCCCAGCCACATTGTTTTAAATCGATCTAACTGACCTTGTGTATAATCCAATCTTTCTTCTGGCACGAGCTGTTGCAGTAGGATACAACTTTGCATCGAGAACATCGTTGCAAAACCTTGTCCTCACTCCTGAAAGGGAAATATCAGAAATAACCAAACAAACAGTTTGATGTACCTCAGAAAACAGTGAGAGCAGACGCATTTCAAATGAGTACCGGCCACTACTGCAGCGTATGGCTCTTCCTCGACGACTGTAGTCATTCTGGATAGAAGTCAAAGGAATAATGGAACAAATAGCAGACAAATAAACAAAATAAACGAAAATAGAGAAAAATGGAGAGCACAATTACAGTAACTTCTAAAGTTTGGCATGTCAATTTTTATATTGGACTGGGCTTGGATATACTTGGACTGGACTGCGATTTTCATGATTTGTATAATACAGATTTATAAAAAATATAATCGCATGATAATAATTCCGTATTTCTTCATTTAACGATCAACAGGTTTTCCCCATGCTCTAGAAATGGTCTAGCGGTGTTCACGTTTAGTTTCCTTCCAATATTTTATAGCTTTATCATTTCTCTCGTACTATACAATAGTGATATTCCTTCTCAGGCCTCGAATTCATCGTAGATACACAGCCATTCATCGTCTTCTTTACGGAAGATCTGCTCGAATTTGCCTCAAAGCAACTCAATTAGTCTCTATATCTCCATTGTCTTCCTTTTTACCTCCGAACTCTGCTCCATTGGACTTGACTTTGGTCTTGAATACAGCTTTGTACACAATGTGATCAGAAGTTGCTTCGTAGACTTCGTCTGAGATCTGAAATCTCCCTCTTATCATTCTCCTTCTCTCCTTATATCCAATATGCCACTATCATCTCTTATGGACTCACGGTTGTATCAGCCGGGACAGCAAAAGGGGCGAGATCCTTCTTGATCTCTGCAATAATCCCTCCTCATCACTCTCCTTCCTCCTCTCTCAACTCACGATCTCTCCCGTAGGCACAGCTCTTTCCCTTGTGGACTAGCACTCCATCCACTGCATAGAATGCACCGACCGCATCCATATTCCCCTGCAATCTAAGTAAATCGGGTCAGAATGGATGGATTGGTCATACAGTGGATAGATTCTCTCCATAAGCAGCGTGAATCGGCTTCAGAATCGCCTTAGCCTCTGCAAGATCACATACATAACTTTCAAATTGAAAGAAGTAAATAAGGCAACTCACGCTCGACTGAAAGTGCCATGGTTTGTGTTGATTGACTGTCTCCCTTCCCTCCCTTTCCTCCCCTCATTCACCCTCCTCTTTATACTCTCTTCCCTATCTTCCTTCGTGCGAACTCTGCTATTTTCTATTCGACTCTAGACCTCTTTCACTACATTCTGGGCACTATTTTTTTCTGTATCGTGGCGTCCACTCTAGTAGCAGCCAATAAAATATCACAAAATGTGTGGAAGGAGGAGGGAAAGGCGAGGGAGGGGGTGGGGGGAAGTGGGAGTTGGGAGGGCAATGATCTCTGCTTATCATTGTATCTCAGCCATTCCATCTCATCATTGTAGTCAACATTGCTCCTTTTCTCGTTTTTCACTTTGGTTTATAACCATTTTCAACTGCTGTCAATACTGTTTCAAATAACATAATTGTTTTATTCATTCAAGCTAGATCGAATATTTCGTAGATCAAAAGCCACTCGCTCCCGAATCTCTGAAGAATTTGCTTGAAAGTTCCTGCAAAGTTCACTCTCCCATCTCAAAAGAGATCCTCTTTTCACCTCGATAAGCCTTGTCTTCGGCTTTGACGAATAGTTGACAATCTCCGCTAAGAACGAAGTGAGAAGTAGCCAGATCGAGGGATTTATTCCAAGTCTGTAGTAAAGAACATCTTATTATTGGAAGAGAAGAAACGTACCTTCCAGTGCATTGACTCGCCCTTACAAATCCCCAGATTCGTCGACTTCACTCCTGAGAATGGACGGAATCGGACTGGTTCTTACCCAATGTTCTCTCACCATCTCTTCCGAATAAAGCTGACTTGGACTGTCTATCGATGATCACACAATCGGAATGATAGAGAGAAGCGATGGCATCGTGATCTACCTGCATATTACTGTATTCGGAACGTTTCTATAACATCATTATGTGTACATTTCAACAACTTTCGATTGTGAAAGAGAAAGGTAAAAGAAACTGACTGCCTCGAAGTATTTGTTGATCTTCGCTTCCAGAACATCAACGATAACTTCCGCTTCTGACAATGAGAGAAAGACAAAGCGATATTGTTTGGAAATGAAACGAACCGTGAATAGGAATGCCCATTCCCTCTCGTGTCTATGTGAATGTTTCTCCTCCCTTCACTATTCGCCTTTATTTACTCTCTCTCTCTCTCTACCTTGAGTGAACCAAAGAACATACAAACGAGAACTTTCACAATTCATTGAAACTGTTTGCGAACAACATCCGAAACACGAATGAATTCTTCACTTCTCGAGGTAAGTCTCATAGGAAATCAGCCATTCTCCATTGGTCTTTGTGAAGATCTGTTCGATCGTACCTGAGATGGAAACAACTCAATATCAATTAATCAAGACTAAATTGTACCTGTGAGCACCAATCCCGAATCAATAACCGTAGTACGGTAATCAATCCTTACGAAGAAGGAGTCATCTCTCAGAGGGATGACCTCCCTTTTCGGAGTCTAAAGATCAAAAATGATTTGATGGAAAGCCAATGATCTCACCTGGAAATCCATTTTGCCAAGTTTCGTGTATGGTTCGAGAGCGATTTTGATCTCTAAAAGGATAAATTGGAATGGATGGTTGATGATACTGACCATCTCTTCCGAATGAACATTTATTGTTCTTCTTGTCCACTAGAACTCCTTGCGGTTCATACATGGCAGCCATCACTTCTACATTTCCCTCAAAATTCATTTTGATCAATTAGAAATGAAGAGTGAGACGAACGGAATTGAACTGTTCCATGTTCCTTGTCACTAGCTCATCGTAGATCGAATGGGCTTCTGCAAAGGACTCTCTCTCCTTTCGATACAATGGATTGACCTACCTTCGACGGAGAGAGACATCACAATTACTGTCAATCGATAGACTTCCCTTTTTGTACAGATCACTCGTTCGGTTTCGCTTTTTTTCGTTCCCACTCCTCTCTTTTTCTCATGCAATTTCTCCCTTTTTCGCCCTTTCTTTTTCGACATTTGGCTAATCTGATTACGGCCTTTGTCACTTGATTAACCACTGTCAGAGAATTGAAAAATCGACCAATGGAAAAACCTCAACGGATAAGTACGTGGGATGATTTCAGAATCCATGCCACTGGGTGCCCCCCCCCTCTCCTTCTCCTCCCTTCGAAATGAATGAGTGGGGGTGCTTCCATTCTCACCATTCCTTCTATGTACAGACTGGACATCCAATCATGATCCATGGTCCTTCTCTTCTCCTCTCAATCATTCGCTATGCGTCTATTCTTCGTCTCCATCCTCTTCTCTCTCGTTCTCTCCACTCGTCTTTCTCCTCCTCCTTCCACTCCCGATACTCTCGATTCACTTCTGAGAGAAGCCCGATGCCAGAGTTACTGCTTCACACAGGTATGTATATTCGCCTTCGTCTTTTTTCGTTCCATTTATCAATTTTTAACCTGAGAATTTCAGTGCTTCAAGATGCACTTCAAAAAGCTCGCAACGACCTTCTGTGAATCAGTGAGTGCCCTTCTCTCCTTCTCTCTTCTAACCCCTCGTTTCCAGTGCAAACTCACATGCGAAGAGGCTCGTTTCAAGGCACCGCGCAAGAGAATTCGTATGTTTATCCTTCCTTAATTTATTGTTTCATTCTCCAAGTGATTGCAGAAGCCTTTCTCACTCCATCCCTTCGTGTCTCCAATAGAGAAAAGGGAGAAATTGGATTGGATGTCACTCTCTCCACTGCTTGTGAACAGTGTCTCGTCGTGCTAGAATATCGATTCATGACCGGCAATTCCAACTTCGTGTCCAAATGGATTCCCTTCCAGGCGAGTCCCTCCCCCCCCCCTCCCCCTCTCCCCCTCAATGACTCTCTTCAGATTGTGACTCCTGGCAACTACTCATATGCTGGTCTCAATTCCGATTCCGCCTATCAGTTCAGGACTTATCTAATCCATCTCTGGCACACGAAGAGAGTCTCTCTAACTCAATGGGCTGATCTCTCCTCGGATATACAGTCTTGATCTACCCCTACCTCTTTCAATGCGTTATGAGTAAATATCATATCTCGATAAAATATTAACCATAATTAATTAATACTTTAAATGTTGTGAATCAATGGAAGGATATGAGTGAATGGAACTAACATAAGAAATTTTGAACCACACATACTGTCCGAATAATTTTATGCCCACTCTAACACTATCGATCGTACTAATTTTGTTCACTATTGTTGTAACAATAAGCTATTCCGTATTCATTTTATCACCTCGCCAGAATACAATTACAACTTTGAGCAATAACTACAAATTTAGTGAACCCGTGCAAGAGTTAATTATGTGCCTGGATACAAGATACAACGTTACAAATTACGAAAATAAAAATGAGAACCTAGTGAAAGACGAGACTATTGGAGACAAGAGGGATACCTAGAGGGTATCTCTTTGAGATGAGATCGAGACAATGAATGAGATTAGTGAGATTAGAATTGTGATCAGATGAATGCCCTACCAGAATGGAGGGAGGAGAGAGGGAGAGAGAAGAGACTAGAGTGGAGAGGGAAGATGATGGGCATGCATTGATTATGGAAGAGGAGAGGAATGACGAGAGACGAATCAGATACCCACTGTGAACTACTGCAGTGCGAAGAAGGGCGACGTTTGCAAATGTCGTCGAGTGAGATGCACCCGCCTGAAATGTGAGATTACAGTAGTAGGTACACTACGAAAGGGTACGTACTGCTGAATATTCGACGCCCTGGGTGGAGACAATTGTGTGAGGGAGTTGAGAGAAAACTTGGAGCAATCGGTGAATCTGAAGTGATTGATTAACCTTGGCTTATCCCTTTGTATGACCTACCTCAGTCTCTGATTCACTCGATCGGTCAGAATAGAAAAGGACTGCTGATCCTCTCAACTCCCTCTTATCCTCTATCATCCGTCCAATCTTCTCCAATGGAAGTTCATCCTGAATCCGAATATTTCACCATTTATCAAAGATCAAAGATCACCTGATTTTCGGTCTCTACAATCTTCATTTCCACTCCTTCCAATCCGAAATCTGCCCCCATTGGAATAGAACCACGAGAACGAGGCCATAGGATAATCATCTGATGATGGAGTCTCTCCTCTCCCCAGTCTCTCCCTATCCACTCACCTCTCTCACTCCTTCCATCTTCCCCATTCTCTCAATTGATCTCTGTAATCGACTATTGAGTCGATTACTCGCTGAGATGACAACGACTAGAGGATGAAGAGTCTGAGAGAGATATTGAATGGAGTTGGAAGGAGGGTCTACTCTCACCTTGGAATGAGTATCGAAGGGAAGGAGGGAATTGGATAGTGGATAGGGAGTGGAGAGTCGAGTACGATGCCAAATCAACTGAATAGAGATCAAAGATCAATGAAAGACAATCGATAATGACCAACCTCGAGTGTAGCCAGTGAAATCTTCTCGACACTAGCAAAATATCGATGGTACAGGAGACGACCTGAGAAAAAAAATGCATTCATGGATATGACAGATATTGAATAATGGACCGACCTCTCTGTTTCATTTTGAGAATTGTTGATCGAGAGAAAGATGAGAGAATGTCGTTCACCTGCACAGAGATTTGCTAGATATTCAATTGAAAGGATCATTTTTAATTTGCTGAGTAGATATATAGAAGTGTCAGGAAAAAAATATTCTTCTTCATAATGGCTGATCATCCCCTACCAACAATACATTCTTCTCTTGAATTCGAACTGAGGCCGCAGACCAATCAATGAACTGAAATTTTCAATTAGTAAATCCTATTCTTACGTATTTATTTTGATATCAGATTCGAGGTTTTTTTTACTCACCTCATCAAAGGGAAGTTTCCAGTCATCAGATAACACAACTGGAATGCAACCAGCACGGAGAGATTCGAGGAATCTGGAAGGAAGGATTACAATAGTATATGGAGAGTTCACAAACGGAAGGTAAGACACTACTTAAGTATTCCCTTTTTTCTCACCTGAATGATCCCAGTCGTCTTCCTCTCGGTGTCAGACAGAATGTCGAATTGACCATCAACAATTCGTAGTCCCATCTGGAATGAATCGATCGATACCGTATTCCTCCAATCATTCGATACTCACTTATCGTACTGTTCATTGTCTCTCTCGCATCTCTCATCCTGATGTGCCTGCCAGTCATTATTGTGTCGGCAAGTCGTCAGCATTGGCGTCCTGCCACGATTGTTCCCCTACCGTAGTCTGAGTCAATCGATCGATACCTTTCTGGATTGTGCAAATGATGGAGAGAGTCTCTCGTCTCAGAGCCGATACCGTACACGTATCTGAGATATGGTAATCAATGATCTCTAATATCTGACAGATACCGTACCTCTTTCCTTTGAAAGATACCAGAATGGGGTCTTGATCGCGAAGAGCGAAGGATCTCTGGAAAAGGAGATCATAGACAGGCGCTTCTATGAAGATCCTAGAGCTTCTTGAGATCCAAATGGCACCTCGATCGAATTCCTGATTGGATGTTCTTTGTGGAAGAGGGGGAAGGAGACATCGAAGCCGTGACGGAAGTTCTGTAATCAATCCATTCATTATCAAACTCAATCGATATCTACCGTACCTGGGCACTGGCACTGGCTCTCGCCACGATTGCCTTTCCCGTGTCGAATCCCAGATGCTCCGCGGCATAGTCAGGGTACGTGCCTACCGTATCATTCATTCATCGATTGGTGCCCATTCCGACTACAGTACCATGATATAGATTGAATATGAGATGATTCGTGCCCCCATTCCAGACTTCAGAATGAAGACGAGCAATCATAGATGGAACATCTCGCACGAAATTCTCACTGAAGGAATCATTGCAAGCCTTCCTTTCTCTTCTCTCTCATCCACCTGAACTTGTCTCTATCCGTCGTGTCTATTGATAACACGAATAAACAAGCTTCAGAGGCATTCGAAGTATAGAAGGCAGACTCACGAATCGATTCCACGATTTTCATGTACGTCTGTAAGATCAAAGATCAGACATCTACACTAATCACCAGCTGGATTCTATACCTGCGAAGACGACTGCTCCCCTTCAGTCTGCGTCTCGTCCGGATAGACGTACACCTACAGTAATCCCGGTGAATCAATCTGCATACCGTATCCACTCACTTTCAATCGATCTCCCTCGCACTTGGAGTGATCGAAACAATTCGTCATGGAGCATCGAGAGTCCCTTCAATCGATCGATTCTCTCTCTCTCCCCCTACCGCAATCTTCACTCACCCTATTCTTCTGTGCACACTCGTCATTGGTTTCTCATCGAGATTCGCGAAGGAACTCGGATGATCCTGAATGAAAGGAAGGTCCATTCTCTGTCATCCATTCATCCGGATTCATGCAGTGACTGACCTTCTGTGCTCCTCTCATCCAATCTCTTCCTTTCATCATCACTACTCCATAGAGGAGAAGGAAGGAGAGAAGAAGAGTATATCTCCATCTGGCCTGCATCCTTCCACTATCGCATCCTCTCTATCTGGAAGAGGGGATCAATTCAATCTCAGTCCTTCCTTTTGGCAGCAATCTCTCTCTCTCTCTCTTCAATCTCTTCGTGTTCCACTCCCTTTCCACCTTCCTTTCATCCTCCATCACCATTCTACTATCGAGTTTCCGTACTCAATCATCTTCTCTTCTCCTCACAACACCATTCCTCACGAGATAGAAATCCCCTCTGATCTACCGTCACACCCAATTGCGAATTTGCGAGAAAAAAAAATTGCGAAAAATGACTACCGTTTCTAAATCACACTTTCTCTCCTCCTCTTCCCCTATGGCAGCATCACTTTCACTCACTCCGTTCCAAGGGCGAATTACAGTCTCTTTCCTTTCTCTTTCCTCCCCCGAAGACTCTCGTTGCAACTGTGCACAACAACAGAGAGACAATAGAATGCCAACGGGTATTCGAGAATAATCGATGAGTTGGTCGATAAGTTGGAAAGGAGAAGTAGAAACAACAAATCAGTGGGAGAAAGTGGTTATTGTGATGCTTCCCCCCCCCCCCCCCCCTTCCCGACTGTCTCATTCGCAGTACTACCCAATTATTATGATCTTATGCTGTAAGGAACGAAAACGGGTAGTGAAAGTAGATCAAAGGGGAAGGGGAGAAGGAGGGAGAGTCTTAAATCGAATATGCCATAATCTGTGTGGAAGGGAAGAAAGGCAGGAAGAATGATGCAAGAAAAAGCGAGAGTCGAGGACAATAAAAGAGGATTTGATGGAAGACTGTCGAGTTATTGACACAACCCATTATGAGAACACGCGCTAGTTTATTTGCCATTCACTGGTCCATACTAGTCCAATGACACGATAGGGAAAGCAACAAACAATGACAATCTCCACGGAGATTCAGTCGAATGAAAGATCAAAGACCAATTATCCTTCCCCTTGTGCCATCTGATTCTATTTCCCTCTCGATAACCATCACTTCTTGCCCTCTCCTTTGTCCTCTCTATTCACAGTTACTTCTTTCCCCCCTTGGGTTCCTCTAAGCCCCGCCCCCTTGCTCTCTCTATATAACCCCTCTGCTTCTCCTTTCCAATCAGAGTTCATCTCTCCCTTCAGCTCCATCAATGGATCTGGAACAGCGCATCAAGGCTTATCGCTTCGTCGCCTACTCGGCAGTCGCCTTCTCGGTTAGTTCTACCATCCATACCGTATCCCTTTCATTCTACCGTATCCCTCTCCCTCAATCTCCTCTCTCTCCAGGTGGTGGCAGTCCTCTCGGTCTGTGTCACTCTCCCCATGGTCTACAACTACGTCCATCACGTCAAGAGATCCATGGGAAACGAGATCTCATTCTGCAAGGTACCCTTTCCATCCCTCTCCCTCTACCGTACTCCTCTCCTACCGTACTCCCTCTCTAATCTCCATCTCTTCAGGGATCAGCCAAGGATATCTGGTCCGAGGTCCACCATCTCAAGTCTCTCCCCAATGCCAACCGTACCGCCCGTCAGTCTGGCTACGGCGACTCTGCTGTCTCTGGAGGTGGATCTGCCCAGGCCGGAGGCTGTGATGCCTGCTGTCTGCCTGGTCCCCCTGGATCCGCCGGAACTCCCGGCAAGCCCGGTCGCCCCGGAAAGCCCGGAGCTCCCGGACTCCCCGGAAACCCCGGCCGTCCTCCTCAGCAGCCTTGCGAACCCATCACTCCTCCTCCCTGCAAGCCTTGCCCTCAGGGACCTCCCGGCCCTCCTGGACAGCCCGGTCAGCCCGGAGACGCTGGACAGCCCGGACAGCCCGGACGCGCTGGAAACGACGCCGCTCCCGGAGAGCCCGGACCCAAGGGACCCCCTGGACCTCCCGGAAACCCCGGAGCCCCTGGAGCACCTGGAGAGCCTGGAGTGCCCGCCCGTTCCGAGCCCCTCGTCCCTGGTGCCCCTGGACCCGCCGGATCTCCCGGACCTCAGGGACCTCCCGGCCAGCCTGGCCAGCCCGGTTCCGATGGAGCCCCCGGACAGCCCGGACCCAAGGGACCTCCCGGCCCCGATGGACAGCCCGGTTCCGATGGAAACCCCGGAGCTCCCGGACCCGCTGGACCTGCCGGAGGTGCTGGAGAGAGAGGAATCTGCCCCAAGTACTGCGCTATCGATGGAGGAGTCTTCTTCGAGGACGGAACTCGCCGTTAAACGGAGTGCCATCCACTGTAGGATTCATCTATGGGACCACCGATTCATTCAATTACATCCGAATAAAGTCGCGTCCCATAACATTATGTCTTCAGTGCATCGCAATAGCAATGAATACACTGTAAGATCAACTACTTTCCAGATAGTAATACTCTTCTCGCAATATAGAAAAAGCGAACAAAGAAGGTCGAAGAGAATTTAAGACCCCCGTAGGGCAAGAAGAGAGAAAGAGACTGTCTGCACTCTCACAAAGGAGGGAAAGTAACCAAGTGAAAGTTGCACAAAAACACTTTGGATGATGCCTAAGAGAGGAGAGAACTAGATCTGCAATTGCTGACCAAACCATGTGACAACGTCCCTCATCATCACTATTCACTAAGTCCACTCATTCATTCATCGTACCACTTAGAGAAGCTCTCCTCTCTCAGTGTTTCTATTCTATGCACTTCCCCCACTGTAAAATCGACTCACTCGCTTCTTCTCTTTCTGCCACAATAGCGTTTGGTGAAACTGAAAACAAACTTGATAGTCATTCCCGATAGAATATTCTCAATGTCTTCTCAAGTATTTGACCTATCGATCCATTCGGGCGAATTATTATGTTCCTCTTTCAAAGTTTACTCATAGACAACGATTTTATGCAGCGGGAGAATAAGAGAAGACACGCGATTTCAACGGTTGGAATCACTCACTGATTAGATTGATCTACCCGGAATGAGAAGAGAGCAAATTTTCGTAGAAGACAATGTAATAAGTACAGTAATTGGTTAATTTGGCATCTATGTAATAGATTTATATACATCGGTGATCTGCTCTATAAACCGTCAACTAAAGCATTGAAACCAAAAGTGTGGAATATAAAACGGAAGGGAAACAATGGGTTAAGAAAACAAAATAAAACTGGGGCTGAACTCTCATTGGTATGTCTCTCTTTCAATCAACAGAACGCATATTGCACAAGAGTAGATCATGAGGTTACAGCAACCCATAGTATCTAGCGTCAATTGACTACATTATTCTCATCTCTCCTCTTCTCCTCACGACAACATCTGTTCGAGACTGTTGCTCATAGTGCACGATCCACTCTCCGAGTCGAATCTCATGCGAAGTGGTTGATGAGACTGCAAGACCGGAGATTAGCTGACCGGAGAGTAGGACTAGCACACACATCCTACACCATCACCCACCCTTTTCAGACACAAAAGGACTGAGACAAGAGGGATTGGAAGAGAGACGAAGGAAGAGACAGAAATGGACAATATGAGAGTTCAGCCAGAATAAATACTAGGTAACGATGGAAAGATGGAAAGAGGGAAAGAGGGGAAGAGGGAGGAAAGAGTGCCTCGGCGAAGGAAAATAGATACCGGTAATATATGTTATGGCATCTACAGTAATCCATACAGTATTGACACACCTAAAACCGGAAGCAAAGCATAGAGGGGTACGGTAGGGAGAATTGAGAAGGGGATACAGTAGGAAGGAGTGGGAAGGGGAAGGGGGGAGGGTACGGTAGTCTCAGCAAGACTCGCTACTGACATGTAGTTGTCGATCGGAAGTGAGCATCTTGGCCAGTGGATAGCAGATGGAAGGGAGAGTCTCAGTGAGAGGAGGAGTCGCATGAGTGAGGAGGGGCTTCATGAAACTGAAATCAAACACAATTATAATCATATTGTAACTGCAAAATCTTCACATCCCTCCACATCGTCGCCTTAACGCAAAAAGAGAAACGTCAACCAAACATTCGCTCTGAATCCTACATCCCATACATACTCTGGTGAACAAATAATTAAATTAAATCAAAGCAGAAAATGATAAGGAGAAACAGACTTGGCATCGAAGTTGTACCACTTCCTTGGCAGGAATGCCTTATCCCATGGATTGTGACCAGGAGTCGAGGAGATAGTCACACCCGAGTGAGAAGACGTCGTCGTGTAGTCTGCCACTTCCTCCTACAGTATCAACGTGTACACCTACAGTATACCCACAGTATACCACTCATACCGTACACTTCTTTATATCCAATTCTCACCTGTTGAGTGGAAGACGTGATCGTCCTTTCCTCTTCATTCGCATGGACGCCGTGTCTGTCAAGATCAGCGTTGGGATCAAACGTATAAGAATTTAAAGGTTTTAAATGTATCCGTTCGTTAAATGCTCATTTCTTATTCTCAAAAGCCCATGGGTATTTTGATATTAGAAAGCGCATGGTCAGTAGTTTTCAAATAGTCAGTATCTATGAGATTCATTCGAGACTCCTCTCTCTTCCTTCCCCCTTTTGATCATCCTCCCTCGTTTTACTTATTGTGATTTTTCGAGGCAACGATGTAAGATATCTACAATATAAAAGTGACTTTCTGAGTCAGTGAACATATTTGTGCAGATGCTTGGCAAAGTGAAAAAAAAGAATTTCTCCCAAAGTGTGTGTGGTGGTAGTACTCGACGAGTGTAGCATAGACTCCGCTGGTTTAGTGTTCTAGATCATTCTCCGCTAAATTACGGAAGTTTCAAAAAAATATCGTAACCCAACCGACTTTGCTGTTTCCCGATCGTTTCGATCGAGTGATATCTCAAAAATTACACAATATATTTGCGATCACACATACCAAGTGCCATGCCTATCGGATTGAAACTCGTCGAGAATTATCGATTTTTCGATTTTTTTTGTCGAATTTTGTACCACAGATTTTTATAGTAATACCCAATAACACTTTTTTATTTCTTTCTTTTGGAGGGCAAACTAGTAGCTAACTATTGTGAGAAAATAAACAAATCGAAGGGGAACTTTTGGAGAAATTAATTTTTAACGGTGGCTTACCGAAGGCTTGATTTCAAATTTATTTCCATATGTCGAGGTAGTCGTGCAAATTGGAATATTATGCACATATGTCAATGTTTCAACATTTACTGATTCAGTTCATGAAAGAATGAAAAGACTGCACGATTTTGAGAAAAAGTGTTTTTCGAACTTCACGAGTTGATTTTCGCAGCACTTACTTTTACAAACGCAGGCTCTCACTAGTATAAGTAGGTGCTCCCGTGGCTACTGCATCGAATCCATGTGATATGGGGCTCTGGCAATTCCGTGGTCACCCTCATTTATTCACTCAAAAATGCGATTTACAAAATGTGCACATTTAAAAAATATGTGCAAACTCCCACTTGTTAGTGCTCATTATGTTCGTCTATCGTCACATGTTTCTCACAATAAATTACGAACATAATGAGTACCAACAGGTGGGAGTTTGCACATATTTTTAAATCTGCAAATTTTGTAAATCGCCTTTTTGAGTGAAGACATGAGGGTGACCACGAGATTTCCAGAGACCCATATCATATGGGTTCGATGCAGAAGCCACGGGACTACATACTTATACTAGTGAGAGCCTGCGTTAATGCTGCGTTTGTAAAAGTAAGTGCTGCGAAAATCAACTCGTGAAGTTCGAAAAACACTTTTTCTCAAAATCGTGCAGTCTTTTCATTCTTTCATGAACTGAATTAGTAAATGTTGAAACATTGACATATGTGCATAATATTCCAATTTGCACGAATACCTCGACATATGGAAATAAATTTGAAATCAAGCCTTCGGTCAGCCACCGTTAAAAATTAATTTCTCCAAAAGTTCCCCTTCGATTTTGTTTATTTTCTCACAATAGTTAGCTACTAGTTTGCCCTCCAAAAGAAAGAAATAAAAAAGTGTTATTGGGTATTACTATAAAAATCTGTGGTACAAAATTCGACAAAAAAAATCGAAAAATCGATAATTCTCGACGAGTTTCAATCCGATCAGCATGGCACTTGGTATGTGTGATCGCATGAATATTGTGTAATTTTTGAGATATCACTCGATCGAAATGATCGCGAAACAGCAAAGTCGGTTTTGGTACGGTAGTTTTTTAAAACTTCCGTAGTTTAGCGGAGAATGATCCAGAACACTAAACCAGCGGAGTCTATGCTACACTCGTCGAGTTCTACCTCTACACACATTTTGGGAGAAATCCATTTTTTTCACTTTGCCAAGCATATGTTCACTGTGTCAAATAGTCACTAATAAATGAATGATCAACAGATGGTATCTAGTCCACCAGAAGAAGAAAAAACAAATCAAATTATATATTTTTCATCATCTTACATGTTAGAACAATAACATGATCGGCATATAGCCGTGTCCTGGTAAAAAATAGTTTCTATCAAAGACGATAACGGATAACGGGGTATGTAGATATATTTCCGGACTACAGTAGTCATGCTGGATTGTTTCAGGGGAACCCCCCCCTCCATTCCCCCAAGGACCGCCCCCTTTCACTCCATTCCTAGTCAGTCATCCCCTACCACCTTCCCCTTCCCTTCTTTTAATAGTACATGTCCGAGTCACAGCTCCTACTTCCAGTCATTCCTTCTACTCATCCACCTCTACCATCAACTCCACTCTCTCTCTCTCTCTATCTCGAGGTTGACCGTGATGTCAACTCATGACAATATTTAAAAGTTATGAAGGCAATATTTCAATGAGTTGACACGATAGTCATCTGAGCTTTCTACTGTACCCTCTCCTCCCCCTCCTCTTCTTCCCCCTCAGAGGAACTTCCTCTTACGAGGATACGGGCATGATTTCATTCAGATATGATGTCATATCCTTATTCTCGTGGGAGTATCTTCCTACAGTTCCCTGGAAAGATGTACTAAAAGAGAATCAGACCGAATTGTGAACGCTTTTCTGCCAAAACGAGTGGGAATGAGTAGTTGTGAGAACCCTATTAAGCCTTTCTCGACGCTGTGATCGTAAACCAATCAATAATCTCTGAGTGAGATGACCTCCTTCCTCCCCCTCTTCTATCTCATCATGACTGTCTAGAGATGGGGACTAAATGACTACTGACAACCGTTGGTTCCATCTCATCCTCTGCCTTTCGGCTCATTCAAACGGGGAATAATTGGGCGCTCAGCACCAGAAGACACAGGTGGTCGTTATCCTCCCTTGACTTCAAGAGTCGAGCAGATAATGAGAGGCGCTTCCACAATTATTCTAATCGTCTGTGCTTCCAGTGAAAAGCCCATAATTGCGCTTGATAGATACAGTAGCCTGGTTTCAGATAATTCGAGCCTAACTTAAACTAGAGAAACAGAGAAGCGTCCCAACTGGGCATTAAACACTTCTACTAGATTGTTACTGTATCTACAATTACCGTAATTCTACTGTCACGAGTTCACGCAGACGATCCCGTTCATGTTAGTCATGGGATTCAAAGTGACATTCGTACTCCTTTCAGGACAGTTTTTTGCGGGTTTCGCATGAAAATACTTGTTCTTTTCTCCACCCCGTTACATTATTTTCTCTGCTTTTGTTCTGCACTAGGATAGGAGATTGTTCCACTGATTGTTTGTCTAATAGCCGATATAGTGTTTATCTGATCAACCATTCACCTTCGATAGTGTAGATAGATTGCTACTATCTCGCCATTCTGCTGACCACTCTCTCTTTTCTCACTCACCCCTCGTAGAACGCCGTGCAAACCGAGGGACCGCCTACTCTCAGTCCATTCGTCAGTCCATCCCCTTCCCCTTCCCCCTCCCCATCCCTCTCACTCTCTACTAAGATTGATTGTCACGTTTGCTCATGAGAATATTTCAACGTTATGAAGAAAATATTTGATTTTGCAAACGCTATAGTCTTCCTACAGTATCAACCTCCTCTTCCCCCCCTCCCTTCATCAGTGACTACGGTATCCCTTGGACTCACTTGATTCCCAGATAGTCAATCATCCAACTGGCGAGTCCTCCATTGAAGAAAACAGTGAAGAGAACGATGGCGACTGTGGCTGCCAGAATGACCTGATCAGAGGGAGAATTAGAAGGAACTTACAATATATAAATGGAGAATACAATCAATGGTTGTACATTTACGATTAACTCGAGGTCTGATCTAGCCCCCATTGTGCAGTACTCTCCATCCCCCTCCATCCCCCCCCCTCCTCTCCCCTCCCCCTTCCCCTCACTTGTCTATTCTCCGTCGCCGTATTTCTGTCTGCCAGAGCGAAAGCCATCGCACCTCGGAGACCTGCAACAATTACTATTCACTTCTTACATTTCACATTTCGCATAAGCCCGTCAAACATAATATACAATCTTTTAAATACAGAACACCCGGCATAATTACATGAATGGACTACATCCATACCAGAGAATAGAATCATGTGTTGGTAGTTCTTGGGAATGGGTGGTCGTCTCTGGATATTGATCAGTTCACACAGTGGATACACGTAGATTGCACGAGCGAGAGTGATGGAGATCAGAGCGCAGATTATGAAGAGAATATTCCATTTCTGAGAATAAAAGAAACTGATTACATTTATAATCATTCTTCTGATAGAACGACAATCAACAAGCTCGTTCTTATGGTCCTTTCTGAGAAAGATTCCACCAATTTTCATTATCTCCAGATAAAATACATGCAAAGGATGAAGGCGAAATGAGTGATTATTATAATGATTATCTCGTGAATCTTCCCTTCCTCTCACCTGGTTGTTTCCCACGAAGACGGAGATTCCTATGTAGCAGAAGATGAAGGCCTCGGAGAGGAAAGAGACCAACTGCAAAGGATCAAATATCAGTCAAATGAACGAGCACCAGATTGATCCCATGATAACTTCTCATATGAGAAGTGATGCAGAATGAAGTTATATCACTTCGCCATATTACTTTATGCTGAATCCATGTTTTTTTTTCATATACGCTATAAATGATTCTGTCCACTCGCTCCTCCCCCTTCCCCTCTCATTCTAACCTGGAAGAATCTCTTGGTTGTCGTCTGTGCCTCTACACTCAGATTGTTGAATGTGTAGTGGGCCTGGCAGATACCACAGAAGAGAACTGCCACGATACCTTAACAGGGAGCAGATAGATTTTGAAGTAAACAAGTAGCAAGCACGTTCCATCACACCATTAGAGCACAAAATATCAATTCCGAGAAAAAAGTAATTTTTATTAGAATGGTTGCATACCAGTTAGATGGACGATTTCAGCGATGAGGAAGGAGCAGTAGGAGATGAGAATGAAGAGAGCCGATTCGAGGAGGGGATGGTCACTTAAATTCAATACGGATTAATAGATTTTTTGTCTCCCCGATCAATCTCATTCTTTATCTCACCTGATATAAGTGAACTTTGTGAGGATGGCATTCGCACATCCAATCACCGATCCGAGAAGGAGCGAACCTGTAGAAGAAAAGAGTCATTGATTAGTAAGGATATGAAAGACGTTCCTTTCTCAACGGAATCGATATCATGGGATCGACTATACTCACCAACGAAGACCTCGACGAAATTGACTCCCGCACTCAGGATCCCCAGCAGATCCACCGTGTCTCCAGTCATCGTGTACGAATCGATGGTACTGAATACGTTCTTATTTCCACCAGCACTTTCTCATGATACAATCGGAAAGACGAAAAAGGTTTCTCGTAAAAAGAGATAGACTCACGCTGATAATACAATGGCGACTGCATCGTTCATCGCCGATTCTCCGAAGATGAGTGCATACAGATTAGCCTCCACGTTCTTCTCATTCAGAACAGCTAGTACTGTGACTGAAATTGATTCCATTGTTGGTCATATCCATAATAAAAACAATTGCATGATAAATCAGCAATAATATTGATTGTCGACACAATACGACCTCAAAGACCATGTGAAGTCAGCGAGGAGATACGATGCGTCATGCGAGATGAAAATCCATCCAGCATTCATCTCGCATTCAGTGGCATCCTTCCATCCATGAGGACGGAAGGGTCGTCACCAAATGCGTGCAATAGAGATGTAGGAAGGAGGGATTGAACCAGCGTCTGTGCGATGGTCAATCAAACACGCTAGCCACTAGACTATGACAGAAACCACCGAGCGAGCGCCAGAGTGAACTTATAAGACAGCACACAGATAGTGTTGGGAGCAGTAAATCAATAGAAGAGAGGTAGATCACTCACTGGGATCAGTGGCAGAGATGAGAGCACCGAAGAATAGCAATTCCTGGAAGGCGAAGCCCATTCCGAAGATGCGAGTGAAGATGAACATGAGAACACTGGAAAGAGAGACAATGAGATGGGGAAAAGATCAATGTTATTTTTAATATGGTGGTGTTTCTAAGCAACTAGAATCAAATAGGTAATAAACGTACGCAGTGGCAATACACGAGATGGTCGTTCCGAGGAATACAAAGAGAAGAATACTGCCAATGTTACGGAAGAAACTTCGCTGAAAGAGAATGTGAATTACTTGATGGAGATGGATTAAAGCAGTACCTTCTTGAGACTGTATCCGGCATTGAATATGATGGGAGGGAGGAGGATATTGAAGAAGAGCTCGGGTGAGAAGGCACTCTCAAGAGATGACAGATTGGATTGGATTTTTTTATTAAACATTACTTTGTTCATAATCTCGACAGATAAAAGCGTAATAGACCCCTTCCCTCCCCCCTCCACAGATCTCATGATTCACCACCTCTGGCCGACTACGGTAGGAAGTACCACTCATCCCCAATTAGCTAGAGTCTCTTTCCCTCTCATGGTTCGTTAGCCAAATTGCTGTCTTTCCACCCTGGATTTTCAAGAGTTTTGCACTTCACGGCGGAAGGTTTCTGCCTTCATTCGACACACGGAGATACCACGTTTGTACACCAACAAGAGATCGGCTTTTATCAAATTAGCCTATGATCTGACCTCAAGAGCTTTTTGCAACAGTATTCGCCTTACGACCGTGGTTAACCTGTGCACACTACCATTCGTACAACGTAGTAGTCTAGTTTCTAATTACATATGATAATCCGTACACGACTTCAGTTAATCACTAACTGATTCATCTCTTCCACTTCATCGTCAGTCCCCCCCCTCTCACCTTCTGTTCGATCTTCCTCTCATTATGTTTCATCTTATCAGCATCGGCGAAGAATCCCTCTATCAACTCATAAGTGAATGTCACTGTCTTCCCCGTGTCTCCATTCACTCCCAGTCTGCAATCCATCCATTGCAACTGTATCATGGAGGTCGTTTCCGTATCAATATAGCCTCTGCTCACCTCAGGTAATCGGGTGGTTCATTCACCGTCGTATCATTCTTCGTCACCACATCGAATGTCTGCGATTCCAGCAATCCTATGTTGAAATAGCGAAGGACGATGCCAATGAAGAGACCTGCAACGGGGAGAATCAGTCATGATGAGCAATCCCCTACCGAGTAAATACAATTCCGAGCATTTTCTCCAATATATTCACTCTCAATATCAGATATGGACGTTCCTAATGAGCCTTACTCGTCCATTCTCTTCTGCAATTGACACGTGTCTCCCCCTCGCTTCACCTTCTCTCCCTTCACAATATCCCCTCCCCTCCCTTCCTATTCCAGTCTCTCCCCAAACAGCCAAACGGATTATTGCCTTCCCTTCACCCTTCCCGTGTGAAAGATCGACGACAACAGATCACGGAATTATGCAAATGGGACTACTCCTCCTCCCTCGATTGACCTACTCTCCGTTCATTGACACATACACATTGGCACATAAACATGATTGCGTCATTCATAAGTCATCCCAGTTTCACAAGGATCACAGTGATTCACAACTCCACGTATCTTCCCCTCCCTCCTTCCTTCTTCCTCTTATCTCTCCCTTCAGTCCAAAATATGCCTAGTGGACAGACACGACACACAATTGCAATCGAACCCTCTCAGTACTGCCAGTTACTTTTGAGTGCTGTCACACTACGGATCAACCAAGAGTCAAGAGACAGGAACTGATCGCTGCCAATCAATCGATAATCTCTCCCTTACCGTAGATCAGTGTGACTCCAGTCTCGTGGATGAATCGGAATCGATAGTGCTTGAAGAGCCATGCAGTGAGAACGATCACTATGAGGACAGTGATGTATCTGAAAAGGGAGATATCAGAGGAGTGGGAACACATCAACCAAGACTAGAGTGTCCCAATTATGCAACCCCTGAATTATTGAAACATTTTAATTATGAGAAAGAGCTCACGTCAACAGTATGATGGTGTCCAATCGATGGAGATTCTCCGCTCTCTGAAACAAAAAAGGATAATCCTTGCAATGACCACTCATATATTGTTCTCCTTTTCGCCTTTTTTTCATCTATTCTTTTTCTTCTCGTTTCTAGTGGCAACTCGATCTCCCTCTTCTCCCTCCACTAAGAAGACCATTCCATTCTACTGGTAGCTCATTATCATCCCTCCCAGTGGGGGCATTTTTAATAATTAACTCAACTGGACTACAAAGAAAAAAGTTGCGCGCACAGAGAAGAGAAAGGATTGAAAGGAAAAGAAACAATTTGGTCTCTCTACACTCTGTGGAGTATAAACTATTGCACCCAGACTAGAGGAACTTTCTGAACAGTAAACACATCTCTTGCCGTTTGCACCACATTGCATACAATTAGAGAATATACGAAAGAAAATGTTTATCGAATAGTGAGGTAATCTACTTACAATCTCCGCATATTCCTCTAGAGTGTGATGTCTCAATTGAGTCATCGAGATCGAAGAGTGGAATGGAGAGTGAATGGAATCGATCGATAGTAGGGTAGGTCAGGCTAGGGAGTTCTAGGAGAATAGAGGCTAAAAAAGGAGAGAGAGGGAGGGGGAGGGAGTACCACTGACTGATTCTGTCTCCCTCTCTTTCTCTCTCGTCCTTCTCTACTCTCTTCTATCCTCTCTACCTCTTCACTCTCCTCAACCATTCTACCCTTATCACAATTCACTATTCATACTTCCCATCTCCACTCAGTTTGATCCTCCTCTCCATTATATTCCATCGTTTCGTTCACATTCCTATTGACACTCCTTCTATTGCCTCCACTTTCTTGTTCTACATCCAATTCAAAATCCTATCATCACGGCAAACAGTCTCAATGCGCACTTATAACCCACCACAACCGGAACATATATCAAATTCAATGCCAACACCAACTCCATCCAAAGATCAAAGATCAACTCCTCCCCCTCCTCCCCCCCCCCCCCCCCTCTGCTGACCCTCTCGGCGGCAGCTTCCAATCCTCCATTGGTATCATATCGATGACTAGCGACTCGTCCACTGCCCAGCAACAGGAAGAGAGAAGTGCCTGCAGAGAGAAGAGAGAATGGATGGAATGGCATTGACTCCTCATCTACTTCAAACACTCCTACCATTTGTGTCCATCTAATCTATCATAATTCCAACACAAACAGATAACAACTGGTCCTCCCAACAAACCGTCCAAAACATGAGCTTGACCACTCAAACTTCTTCAATAAGTAAAAAAAATAACTACAACAATGACGACTAATAATACTAAATTCTAGCTTTTTGAAAACAAAATAAAAAAAATAAACAGAAACGAACGAACCGAGCAGTAGCCATATGCCGGCCATGGCCTTAGTGGGAGACAGCGAGAAGAAGGAAGAAGAGAAGGAACGGCTGAAGAGAGAGAGAGAAAGAGAGATAGGGTAGGGGGAAGGACTGATAACACAATCTATTCCCTTCTCATACTCATTATCAACATGGCATACTATCAATCATAGTAAACACAAACCAGAAAGACTCCTCGCTTTTAAGACAAGTTAATAAAAATTCTAAGAACTAGTGTCTTTAACCGGAGCGTCATCAAAGCTGAAGCTCTTTGGAAGGGCCTAAAGCAGGTCTCGTGCACTAAGTACTGTCTATGGGCTCTAAGTAAGTCTTATGGATCCACCTCTCTAAATCTAATCTGGGCTTCTGCAGTAGTGCCCCATATCCATAGTTTCTAGATAGATTCGAAATCGGGAAAGATCAAGAACTCGCGTTTCGATTTTCAGTTTTGACCAAAAAACGAGCAGGTTTTATAAATTGAGAAATCTAAGATGGTGCACTTCGAAACATGTCAAAAACTACTTCCAAAAGGGAGGATTTAATATCCCTAACATATGTCTATTCATTCCTATGGATACGCAAGCTAGATACATCAACCTCTGGAATGGAAGGGATGACTGACTGTGTATGACTGTTGTCTCTTCTCTTCGGAGGGGAAGATGGTCGTGAAGAGGGAAGAGAAGGGTCACGGAGAGGGGAAGAGGGAAGGAGAGCGACCTGATTATTTAATTATTGATTGATAGAGAGAGGGAGGGGGGTAGGTCAGAGAAGGTACAGTGACTAATGGAATGGGTTGATGTCTCGAGAGGAGAAGAGAGAAGCAAATGGAGGGAAAGAGTGGAACCAATGAGTGTTCTCTCTGATCTGTGATCTATCAACGGTCACTTACTGAATCCCCACAGGCTATTCCCAATCACGTGAATGGCACGTGGCTGCCTATCTCAATGGTATTGTGCCCTCTCCATCCGGTAGGACCAAAGTCAATCCCCCCCCCCCCTCCCTTCTCCCTCCATTCTATCGCCCTTTCGCAATGCACAACAGAGGCATTTCGAGTACAGAATCGATGGAATGAATGAGTAAAAGAGAAGGAGAGAGACGAGTAATAACAGAAAGACACACGAGATCCCGACTAAGTGACTATGAGGAGGGAGAGACAGAGGGAATGGAATCGATGGTATACCTCCCACCAAGAGAAAACAAACAACTGACACGTCGGATTTGCATGGACGTCAATAGAGAAATAGAGAGAGAGAATGATTAAATGCAAATCACATTTCATGCAAACAGCAGAGCATTTCTAGAAGATTCATGAGAAAAGGAGGAAATAGCTCGTACTTTTAACGATAAAATGCATTCGCAAAGACAGAAGTCAATGGATAAGAGTAGAAGGGAGGGGACGAAAGGGGAAGATGGGGCGAAGGGACGAATGAGATCGAAATGTTCCCCTTTCCCTTTCGCTCTCTCTCTCAATCTCTTGACAAACGATCGTGACCACTAGTAGCTAGACAAGAGGAGTCTATCTGAGTCGAGTGGAATTGACAGATTGGACAGTAGAGAATCAGTCTAGTGAGCAGTATTGTAACCAGATAGAGAAGAGAAATAGGGAAATGTGAGAGACTACATCGATTCACTCGAAGTAGTAGAGAGAGAGTGAGAGAGAAGCAGAAGGGAGTAGTGTCCAGTAGTGACCACTCCTTCCCCTTCTTTTTCCCATTCATACCTCCTCTGGTCCCAGCACGACGTAGCGCCCTGTCATCGATCGAAAGAACTACGGTAGGTCACGAGGACGATGAGGACTGGGGAAGGGGGATTAGGGGGATGAGAAAGGAGATAGTGATCTACCCTTGGAGGATGCAGCTATGCACACCCACTGCCTCCTTCCCTTCCTTCTTCTTTCTAATCGTTCTTCCCCTATTCTCTCGTCTCCCTTTGGCCTCCCCATCTCCACTTTTTGCTCCTATTCTCGCCCTCATTCTCTTCCTTACAAGTAAACAAATCGTCTCCCTCTGACCCAGTGATCTACCTCTTCAATGTACAATGTATAAGTACAGTAGATCAAGAGCAAAAAAAGTCTGAAGATATTAAAACTCTGATTGTGCAACAGTTTGTGCGATTCGTGCTATTAACACAATGATATACACGATCAAATACACTTTAATCTTCACGAGTGCAATTGAAGCGAACAGAAAAAGAAGAAAACAGAATTCAAATTCTCAATTATCGATTGAGGAAACGGTATCATAACACTTCGAAGTGAAAAGACAAAAATATGGTAACAAAAGGCGTATGTGTGTATGTGAATCTTCAGTCTATTGAATGAGGAGTGGGAGGAGGATTACGGTATCTGAGGAGTACGGTGTAATACAGAGACCCGTACAAGGCTAATCGAGTGAATTGAGCAGGATAGGACAGAGGCTAAAAGAATGAGTTGTGACAGACACAATTGAATATAACGATGAATTGTGGAAGGGACGAATGATACAAATACAAAGAAGGAGAAACGATGGAATCTAGACTGAATTCGCCAGTCAACCTGTCAAAGAAATTCTGCGCGTACAATTTACGGGATTTGAGATTTTCGGAAACGGGAATTGGTGGTAGAATGAGCAAACTTCCTCTTTTCTGTCAATGGACCGATCTACACAACACATATCAAGGTGTGCATAAAAGGGGAAAGAAAGGGTAATCTATTAAAGAGGAGGGGCGCATACAACAATCACTATTGGTTTCATTGAGAGCGTTACCTGAAGATGGGAAAAACACCGTCGATATTTTTTTAGACGTTTTTCATAATATTTAGTTCCAACTAAGCTGGATAAACAAAGGAAAGTGGTATGGATGAAAAATTATGGGGAATAGCAACCAAAAGATCTCCTGGTTTGAAATGATTATGGAGACAACGCGCATCTGATATCTTTTAGTGTCCACTAAAACTGTGAGAAGGAAAGGAGTCCTGCGAGATGCGAATGGAACTAAATCGAAGTATACAGGGAGAAGAGAGAAGAGGGAAGAGGGGATTGGAGCACTACTCGGTAGATCACTCAGACTAGATACCAACTAACAAAGATATCACAAATGAAAATGAATCGGTCAACTTATTATTTAAAGGAATTTTCTATCTTAATATTACACAACATAATTTTGTTAACTTCTATTGAAAAAATATTGAACTACTATCCGCATGAGGTAGTGAGAACGGTAGATAGGAAGATGGGAAGAGAACAAGAGATGTTAGTGGATGGACGGAACACAGTCGAGATTCCATCTCTCTGTCTCTGTCCATTAGAAATTAGCCTCGAAATTGGCCATCAATTCCATCTGGGAAGTCATGTCCACATCGTTCAGTTGAGAGTCCCTCTTACGCTTCTCCTGAATATGATTACTGATCTACTGTTTCAAGGACTCATATCAATCCACCATCATCCCCAATATACTTATTGCCAGACCATCATTGTAAAAATGAATATATATATATATATATGTCTAGTTGTGTACCTCTTCTCTCAGCTTCCTAATTCTCTCCTCTTCATTCTCCGAAGGACTCATTCCATCGTTTGTCTTCATCATTCTTCTTTTCTCCTCTTCAATCTTCAGTTGCTTTCTCTGCAATCAATCCATTACCAGTCTATCATAAGACTGATCGTCTTGTTAAACAGACTATCCAACATTTCACTACTTCTCAATCTTCAATGTCCTCCACCTTGTCTCTCTATGTCTCTCTCTATCTCTCTCTCTCTCTTTCTTTCTCTCTTTCTCTCTCTCTCTCTCTCTCTCTCTCTCTCTCTCTCTCTCTCCTTCTCACTATTCTCCCTCCTAGTCTCACTTACCCTCTCCTCCTTAGCCAATTGTTGTTTCTGGAAGTTCTCCAACTGATCTCCACTTCCTCCTCCTCCTCCCTTTCTTCCCCATTTGTCCTCATCTGTAATCAATCAATACTTCCACACTACCGTAATCCCCTGACTGGGCAAGTACCATACCATTGGTGGCGCAAACTCCAGTTCCGATGCCGCCCATTACAACCGAAGGAAGGAGTTGATCGAGGATTGAACCACCTGCAACCACACACATAATTTCAGTCCACTATATGAAAACTGTGTGGAAACTCCTAGACTACTGATCAATAAAAATGAGTGAATCAATGAAATAGTGGACTCGACTGACCAATTCCAGCCGATACGACAGGTTTGGTTGTCTGATGGATGGGCATGGCCCCGGGATGGACTGCATTCGATTTCACTTCCTTCTTCTCCTCCTCTTTCTGCAATACTCGAGACTAGAGAGGGAGTCGCCGTCTCTCCTCCCTCACCTTGAGCATCGCTGCCACTCCTCCAGTGGGCGGGGCTCCAGCCATCGAGGGTCGCACGGAGGGAGGGACTGCAGCAGCTGCAGCAGATCCATTGGTGGTGGAGGAGGGAGATGGACCCTTCGGAGGCACGGGAGACGGCTCTGAAAGATACCCTTTAGTCTGTTTAGTCTAAATTATGAATACTTGAATAAGTAATAGTCGCATCTAGTGGTGACTGACCTTGTTTGACTGCAGTAACAGCAGCTGCAACTCCATTCTCCTTCTTCTTCGACCCTCCATTCTCCTCTTTCTTCAATTCCTTCTCAGCTGCAGCAGCTGCAGCCAATGCAGCCGCTCGCTTCTTAGATGACGATGCCCACTCATCGGCATGAGCTCCTGAAGACAACAAATGGCAATAGATTGAACACTCTCTCACTCATCCTCCATCCTAATCCCCTCCCCAATTCCATTCCATCCATCGTAAGAAAGACAGACAATCTCCAGTCTTTGATCAATTGTTTTATTAAGGCAGATCAAGTCAACGGTATTTGCGTATGCGAGAGGTTATTTGTATACTACAAGTTGTGAGTAATTTAATGAATTGCATGATAATAAGACATAATACAGTAAAGAAACCTTCTGTTAAAGGTACGATTAATTTTATATTCTTAGGGGAAAAGCAAATCTCTAGAAGCATAAATATCAGAAACCTAGATGAAGTGAATACCAACTTCTAAACATATAAATGGAGTGAGGCAGCATAAAGAAAGGGCATAATTATTACAAAGGATGCATTGTACATAGTTTGTAACATGAGTTGTCCCAAGCGATCGGGGTATGTTATGGACAAGTAACCATACAAGAATTGAGAATTGAGGGTCTTCGGACAGATCTATAATCAATGCCCCAATACTCTTTTAATTATACCCGATATACATACACAAAAGAAGGTAAAAGCTAATCCTACAGTGGGGTACTTCGAAAATGGAACAAGTTTTAAACCTGGTATCTACATACAATAAATGGCTAAGGCGAGCACAACAATACACACTTTGGAGAGAAGAGTATCAAATGAAGTGAATACCAAGTCAAGTGGAAAGCAAGTGAGTATGAAACAATGGTGAAACCACTACTAAATGAAAACATATTTACATATACAATACAGATGAATTGACAAGAATGGTGGATGGATGAAGAAGGGGGAAGGGGGCATTGTCGAGGAGAGGCGGCGGGTTCTCAGGCTTTCCATTCGTGTTCATACCAATCGATAATCAAGAAGCAAGACACAAGATCTACAGTATCCACCCCGCAGCCGCTCCTCATTCTCCTCAGGATCAATGTTGTCTCAGTCATGAATCGTCTCATCGTTCCATCTTCTCTTGGGTTCATTCCCTGATCAGATCAATCAGTCCTTCTTCACTCACTCTAACGTATAGAACAAGAGAAGCGATGAGAGTGACTAGTGCATCCTATTGCATAGATAGAAATGTGGATGGAATGACATCGGGAAGGATGGATAGATAGATGGCTAGATGGCTAGATTGATAGATGGATGGAATGGAATGGAAGCCTTGAGTCCCCCCCAACCGCCCCCTCTCTTTGCTCCCTTCTCCCTTCTCCTCCCTCATTCTACTCTCATCTCTCTTCTTTCAGGGTAGATCACCACTCTAACCTGACTCGTCATCAGAATCAGATGAGTCGCTGTCTGATGATGATCCTGAGGAGGAGGAAGATCCAGAGGACGATGCTGATCTAGCTCGGGTCGGAGCTGCTGCAGGGGCTGGGGCTGACGTTGCTGCAAAGGAAATACATCAATGACGCCCAACTAGCCTCTTTTCCCAGAATCTCCGAGGTATTTCATGCAGGGAGGACTTTGTTAGTACAAATAAGAGTTGCAAAACAAAAAAAGCAAGGATGAGAATGGGATTATTGGGTTAGAGATGAGTACATGGCATGCATATTCGGCCACACAATGTGAATGTGTCGCTTACAGGGAGACTGGAGAGAGGGGGGAATCGTCCCTCCAATGCTCTTGAGTCGATTCTCTATCTCTCGCTTGCGCTGCTCCATCTCGTCGGCATTCTTCGGCACTGAAACACCATTTAGAGAATGAGAATGGATGAGAATGAGGAGATGAAGGAAGAGGAACAAAGAAGAGTCAAAGGAGAGAGGACCTACGTTGGATGAGAACATTCGGACGGTTTACAGTAAGTTTTCAGTGCCAAAGGGAGGGTATCATTCGCACCAGTTCTTATCCGAATGTTTTCATCCAACATAGTGCCGAATGATAGATGGACATGATGGAAGCAATACACAACACAACTCAGACGAGAAAAGAACAAATGGAGATATGCAGCTAAGTATAAGACATTCACAAGGCAGAACTAGCATGTCTGGGTAAGAGACCCTACAGCAAGCAATGCAATCAAGCAGGAAGGGGGAGGGGGAGGGGGAGGGGAGGGTATGAGGGAGGGGTTAGTCAACTCACTGGCCGGTTTGGTCTTCTTAGCCTTCTTGAGACAGGCGGCAACGAATGTCTCCAGTTCCCTCAGAGTGGTCGGATTGAGTGTCTCGAAGTCAATCTCAATCTCCTCCGGGTTGAAGTCTGTCAACTTCTCACGAGCCTGCAAATCAAATGGATTCAATTTTTATGCATAATGTTAATTTATTTCTCATTGTTTAATTTGTTTTTTCCTCTTCGTGTGCATATCTCTCGCCCTCCCCCCTCCATCCATCCTATTTTCCTCCCATCACCTCAATATAATCTTGTTTCCTGTGCTGGAGTTCCTCTAGATACATCGCCATGCATCCCGGCATTTTTTGCTCCAAGTGGAGAATGAACAGATCTCGCAGTTGACGTTGAGTCACATTGCGAGGGATCTGGAGCCCCATCGTTTTGTATGTGTGATTGTGTGTGCAATGTGGGAATAATGCGAGTTTGTTCCGTTTTGGGTTCGGCAAAATGAAGCAAAATGGCATGGAAAGATGAGCGAAAGAGATACATAGTCGGGCAGAAGGACATTAGTGTCACCTTTCGTTGCTCTCGAAGGTCTGGCACCGTTGAGAGAAAGCGATTGAAGAAATGATTCGGTTGATGGTGCTATACGATGTTTGTCTTTCACTTCTTATTATTCATGTCCATCCAGTGTTTTATCAATGTGCCCGCCCCAGGTGTTCCCCCCTTATCTCCTTTTTAACCCATGTATTTCCTCCCTTCCCACCACAATCAATCTTTGATCATCTCCCTCCGCTCCTCCACTCACCTCTATAATCTGGACGACTCTGCTCAGTTTCTCTCCAGGTAGTTGATTGATATCGAGTGATAGTTGTCTCTTCTCATCATAGCTCATGGGCACATTATTGGCCTCGTCATCCGAATTGAATGAGTATTCCTTCTTCCAGTCCTCCGCTACTCCATTCTGATCCTGATAATATCATCAATTTGAAATGTAAACTTAATTTTCCCATTGGATATTGTATAAAGTGTCCATCAACTATGCCAAACTAAGCCTATCTCTTATTTCCTCTCACCTTTGGTTTGTTCTTGCTTCCTGGTTTCCTTCCTCTTCCAGAGTACGGCTTCTCAACCACTGCTACAGGAGGGGCGGGGACAGGGACAGGAGCAGCAGTCTTGGCAGTCCCTCCTCTCATTCTGGGGGAGAGGAGATTCTCTTCGGGCGACTCTGCCTTCACCACGGGGAGAGCAGCACGGGTGGGAGGAGTATCCGTCGTGTGGGAGGGATGGGGAGGATGGAGGGGATGGAGAGAAGGGGCGGGAGTGGTCATAGGACGACCCTTGGCACGAGGAGTCGGAGTGGAGGGAGAGAACGTCGTGAGGGGAGGAGGCACTGTGTTGACTGAAGCCAGTAGACTGGTTATGGTGGAGATAGACTCAGTGTTGGCCACGGGAAGGGGACGACCATTCATCCTCGCCTCTTTACGGGCAATTCTCAGATTCATCAGCTCCTGCAAATAACTTCGTCAACTTCATGTATCTCTCACCCCCCCCCCCCTTTCTCATCAGAGGCCCCTCACTCACATTGACTTTCTCTCCGATCTGCATGACCTTGATATTGAGTTCAGATGACGTCTTCTGAGCCTGAGATATGATCTGCTCCAGGAAGTCATCGTCGTCGTGAGCGAGAGGAGGAGCAGCCACACTCAATTTAGACGAGCCTGAACGAGGAACGGATATTAGAATGGATCACGATTGAATGACAATTCATTCCAATGGAAGGAATAACTCCTCACCAGCATGGTTGGATACATCTGCACAGTGATCGATGGGAGCTTCATCAAGGAGGTCAACATACTTCTTCTCCCAGTATTCCTGAAGGGACAATAGTTGAGGCTCATCATCATCATCTTCTCATGGCGCGACTAGTGCAGACATGGCTCAGTTCATTCAAGGGGTAGCAGCATGGAAGTTCAGTCCAAGCGTTGGTTATTGGAATCGTCATGGCCAAGGGGCAATCAAGAGTACACGACCATCATAATACCTTCAGCTCTTGGCCTGCGATGTACACCAAATCAGCAGGTTTGTTGAACTTGAAGCAGTTGTTGCACATCAAGAGGATGTCGTCGTTTACCTGCCATGGACACACAATCATCACTCACTCGCCCCACTCTAACGACTACCGTAATCTACATCGGGGGATGGGGGAGGGAGGGGGGAGGAGGACCTTGACTCACCTCGAAAGCTGCCGCATACTGCTTGTATTCTAGCTTCTTCCTGATAGTACTCAAATCCATTGGTTCAGCGACGACATCATAGTAATCCCATATCTGGAGCCCCTCCACGTCCACTGGTTCCAGGAACGGCCAGTTGAAAGTCTGCAATCATTCATCCTTGCATCATGTGAAGAAACAATTTAAAATGTATCAAATTATACAAATAAATAATGTTATAGCACACCTTAGACTTCTTCGAGAATAGATCATGGACGAGCTTTGTGACAAACTTGAGCTGTTCACTTTGCTTTCCCTTATATCGGGGAGGAAGGACGGAGTAATCAACCGAGAAATGGGCTGGCTTTTTCACTGGTCGATGAGACTCACGACGATTTGAGAGTGCCTGAACCTGCAAGAATAAAACATTTATTACTGATCCTAGAGTTGCTAGACAAATCATACTCAAGAGACTATACTGTGATAGTGACCTTGGCATTCTCGACATCGGTAGTCGTATCAGCCTTTCTTTTCACTCCCTTCTGGACTGCACTCGGGGCAATCGGATTCACTGCATTCATCGAGACGACCGATGGCTGAATATCAACAACTATTTAAAGGATTGCGATGTTATCAACTTGTATTAACCCAATCGCATGTATAATTATATCTGCTAATTTCTTTAAATGAAATCAATGAACAGTCACTACGAAGGAAATTGAGTCGATCTGACAAGTCCATCTAATGTCATCTCTTCACCTTGATATCATCGGCAGCGTCATCGCCGAGGATGGATGAGGAATCGGCCGCTCCTCTCTGCACTGACACTGATGATTCACGAGAGGCTGCAATGAGATCCATCACGAGCTGTCTACTCATTTCAACAAACTAGCCACGCATTTGTAACTAAATGAAATCAAACTGAAATATCGAAACAAGGGAAATACCTGCCACAATGGCCTCATGAAAGTGACCAAGGACAGAGGCAGTACTTAGTTCACTCCATTCATCCTCTTCATCCCCTTGCCCACCTCTTCCGACTGATCCGTGTCCGACGGAACCCCCTCTGGGACCAGCTGTCTTCTTCGGACCTCCCTTCGGTCCTCCTCGTTTCAGAGACGGACGAGCAATTTCCATCTCCTACAATGGACAAAGATTAGATCCATTCCCTACATCAAAAGTTGATCATCGATCAACAACCATCAATATCTCATCCGAAGAAACTACCGATGACTAGAAGTTCTTTAATTTTCTCCATCTTTCGCTCGATGTCTCGTCGTGTCATTTAACCTCTTTGGGCAATCCCCTCATTTTCTCTCGATAGAGATTCTCAATGTTCTTGCACATCAGATAGACGTCGTCTTCTCTTTGATTGAAGGTGAAGCACGCATTGAATATCTTGTCCCAGTCCTGTAATAGGAGGGGAGATAAGAGAAGTGTACTCGCCTGTTTGGGCAGGTCTCGGATCTTGCCCAAGATGATGTTCTCGACATCCCTTGCCATCCCAACCACTCCATAATGGGGAGGGTTGTACGTGTAGCAGTTGTTGAACACTTGCATAATGTCCTGTGAGGCAAGGGACATTATGCACGTATGCTCAGGAGAGATAAAGTAGGCCGGAGACTCATCACACCAGACAATCTAGCCATTCTCACAATATTATTGATCCATTGCACCATACCATTGGCATCCAAACATTGCATCTTTCAGTAGACTAGTAAATGTGAAAGTTGCGAAAAAAAAGTGATAACCAAACGTAACCATACGAAGTGATTAGCGACTCTCGCTTAGAAATTGCACAACCGAACACCGGAACAGGCGTCATTTTGATAGAAAGTGCTCTTTCACCGATATAATTCCGATCAAAAGGGGAATCGAATAAATAGGTTATCTCTCCTGGCATTTTTCAACAACTGCTGGATGGCAAGGGAACGAGCGAGAGAAAGACGAGGATTCTCATCAAGCGACACACAAATTCCTAAACGTGCATTGCGATCCCAAGCTTACAAATCATGGAAAAACGGAGATTACGGGCTCTTTTTCCCTATCCATACTCGTAAGCCCAGACTTTGACAGGGAGAGAAGTAATATACGACTGTTCCGGTGTTACCTTATTCTATTATTGCAATGATCTAAAACTACGAGTGAAGAGATGGGGTGGGGTGGAGGGTGGGGGGGGGAGGTGGCGAGGAGGGGAGGGACTTGCAAGCATGCAGGGGAACATTCACACATGCACTAAGGACATCTACTGAGGCACAAACGATCAAGATGCGTACCTCGATGCATTCCTTTGCGGAATAATAGTAGCAATTTTTCAATCGCTTCTCAATCGTGGTCATGTCCATCGGCCGACCGATCACTTTGTGATAGTCCTTCAAAATATACATAAACAATTAACCCAAACAAAGAACTAATTGTAACTCAAACATTCATACTTTATTTCCAGTAACTTAGTTTTTAAAAAAATTACAGGTAGATTGAGCTTGATAGCATCGACGGGTTTCGCAAAAGGCCAAGCGTGCTTGTGCTTCAACGCAGCTTTCAGGACGGTGTTTTGGATGTACTCCAGTTGATTGGTGTGCCTGAGAAATGTATGATGGAAGAACCCAATGATAATATACATGATAGATCATGATGATAGGCTTAAAACATACCTGGTCGGCTTTCCAACTGGAGGCAAAATCCGAGGCTGCACTATTCCATTTACGGCTTCCTGTAAACAGAACCTGGGTAATCGTGCTGCTTACTCTTTTTAAATAAGTAAACAAATGAATATTGGACACGTACCTGTCTGGGTGTCGCCCAGGGGTTCTCTCCACTGGCACCAGCCGCGTCGCTAGATTCCTGCTTCACTTTCTCCTCCTCCTCCTCCATATCATCCTTGATGACGAGTCCCCCGTCGTTACTTGCTCCGGCGTCTTCGGTGCTCATTGATGCTCGGACAGCGAAGATCAACGAAGGGGCGAGAGACTGGGTCGCTCGCTCGCCTGCAACCAGTCGCATCAAGTTTTTCGTAGAAGCAATAATAAGTCGAACGCGGGGCGCAAATCGAAATATGAATACGTGGACAGACAAAACAGAGACGGAAAGTTCGGCAACAACTCCTAGTTTGAAGAATAGCGTGATGAAATCGATTTATCGTCTAGCTACCGAAAACTAATGACAATATAATGAGGAGCAGAAACAATACAAAACTATCTATATTGGAAACCTCCATGACCTGTAATTCATAGATTATTGCTTATTTTCATCATGACGAGTTTTGGCGGGACAACGCTCTAGAGAAGGACGCGCACTCTCACCAACACATACTCTCTAGCCCTCATCGATTTACCTTATCCTAGACCAAAGTCAGACACTTCCGATTCGAGTTTCCCAACCATTTACACCAGAAGTTCAAACATGAATACACGACATGAATATCTAATTCATATCCCTCCCCAAACTATGAGTCACTGCAGACATTCCAAAAATGATCAATTTCTATGTCGCACTGCTAGCATGCTAGCATTGTTTTTCATTCTATTTGTGTTTTGTTGTTAATTTGTTTTATTTTATTTACAGCGTCTTCTCCCTTACATTCATAGTCTGGGACCGTACAAGTGAGATAAGTCAGACACCTAAAGAAAAAAGTCCGCAACGCGGGTGCGTCGCGGCCGTTTTTCCGTCACGTGCTGAAAGCACAGAGAGCAAAAAGTTGTGTCCAAGGCCCCAAAATACCTCAAAACGGTCACGACGAACCCCCGCAGCCGACGGTAATCTCGATTTGCCGTGAATCTCAACCGATTTCACGCGAAAAACGATGAAACAGAGCACTGTAAAGTGGAGAAAACGCTGGCACTCGCTGACTGAAGAGTGAGCGATCGCGCGACGCGTCATAAGAGCGTCGCGTGTCCCACAAGCCAGGCCATTTCATTGTTTCATACGTATTTCTGAGTTTGTTTTTACTTTTCGGATGGTGATACAATATAGGAGAGACGCACAATAGGGTCTACTGCCTAAGGGGCGTCACGTAGATTGGCGTCACGCCTCAGGAAAACGGCACAGAGCAAACCAACCTCCCGACAGCCCGACTTTTCAACACAAATGCGCCCATTGGCTGGAGAATAGGCTCCGCCCATTTTGGCTCCGCCCAAGTTGTTGATGTGCAAGGGGTTCAACAAAGAACGCTACAAAAATGCGCCAAATTTCAAATTTAGGAGCCAGCCGATTCGAATTTTGAAAAATACATTTAAATATTCTCCAATTTCCCCCTGTTTTAAAAAAAAATTGTTTTTTTTTAATGTCTGTAGCTTTTAACAACCGATTTTTAGATGGCGAAGATCGGTGGATTAGCCGTCAAGGACGTGCTGAAAGTTGAGAGAATCGGAACGCACTCTCACATTCGAGGTTTGGGACTGTCGCAGACTCTCGAGCCCGCAAATGTTGGCGATGGAATGGTCGGACAGCAGGCCGCTAGACGAGGAGCCGGGTTGATCGTGAAAATGATCAAGGTATGGTTCAAATTTATTTTTTCACTTGTTTTAGTTACTTCATGTACGCACTATATATTGTATCATTGGCCTAGCAGTGATCTCCCGTCTTCGAGCCAAATTTCGAAGTCGGGAAGAACCTTTACCATTTACGTTTACCTTTACTAGATAGATGCGACAGGATTCGAAATACATTAATATAAGTTGACGCAGCGGTTTGGGAGAGGTCAAGATATTATTGTTATGATTGGTAAAGCTCAGATTCGAGGGGATGGTTCTATATTCGACGTTTAAATTTCTTAATATTCGGTGCGTTTCGGATAGAGGTAGTTGGGACTACAATCGAGATGTTCTAACACGGTATGAATTGAATCTACAAGTTTGTCCCTGACGATAAATAATGCAATTTCAGGAAGGGAAAATTGCTGGCCGAGCAATCTTGATCGCCGGTGAGCCTGGAACTGGAAAGACTGCGCTTGCAATGGGAATCTCGAAGGCTCTCGGTTCGGAGACTCCATTCGTCTCCATGAATGCCTCTGAGGTTTGATTTATACCTTTAGGTGTTGAGCAATTCTTTTGCGATTTTCATTCAAAGTGAAATAAATTTGTTTTCAGATCTTTTCGGTTGAAGTGAGCAAGACCGAGGCACTGAATCAGTCCTTCCGCAAGGCAATTGGAGTGAAAATAGCTGAGGAATCTGAGGTATTTATTAATCCGATTAAATTTTTAAATGCATTTTTTAATTCCACCAATTCCTATTTAATTGATTCATGTATGTATTTCCAGGTTCTCGAGGGAGAAGTTGTCAGTCTGGAAATCGATAGACCCGCATCAGGAGTCGGTCCCAAGGTATGTCTTGATATCTATCTACTCAAATATATCAACTATTTCCCTTCCAGTTTGGCTATTATGCAATTGAGATGTTTTTGGCCAAACTGCGATTCCAGGTTGGAAAGATGACTCTGAAGACGACAGATATGGAGGCCATCTATGATGTTGGAGCGAAAATGTCAGAAAGCTGCGTCAAGGAGAGAATATCGGCCGGAGATGTTGTCCAGATAGACAGAGCCACTGGTAAGAAAAATATTTTTTTGGTTAAATATGTGATGCCTTAAAAAAACTGATATTATGAAGCTCAACTCCCACGAATTTTGGTTGTGAACATAAGTATCGATCGCAGGCAGAGAGGTGATTATTACATAGTGATCCAATTTCGGAGCAGTGATGAGCGCTCCCCTTCGGCTTGACTCCCCCGCGCGGACTCCGCCCTTCCCTCTCCCCCTCCTATCCTCTATCAAACCCGGCTGGTCTAGCGCGCACTCCCTCTCTCCGCCTAGGGCGGGGGGGGGTCTGGCGCGGGGGGTGCTCGACTCCGAGGCCCGCGCTCACCCCTGTTTCGGAGCACTGCGGGGTTGCACAGTGCCTAAATGTTAAGACGCTGCTGACATCAGTTTCATAGACATCGATGATTATGAATTTTGCTCGATTTTATGGTAGCATACCCTAATAATGCAGGGCGCGTGACTCGGTTGGGGCGATCATTCACTCGTCAACACGACTACGACGCCTTCTCTTCTCAGACCAAGTTTGTACAGTGTCCGAATGGAGAAATCCAGAAGAAGAGGTGAGCATTTTAGACGGAGCGTAATTGTAGCATTAACAAATAAGAATGCACAAACGAATGTCTTATCTTTCCAGTCAAACTGTTCACAACGTCACACTGCACGAAATCGATGTTATCAATTCTCGCACTCAGGTATTCTAATTATTGTTTGACTAAATATGGCTATTGCACGGCATGATTTTTCAAGACAGTACGTTAAAGCAATTTGATCCCAAAAAGAACACATCGGAACGAATAAATAAGTGACTACTAAACACTAAACATAGAAAGCTCATTATACAGTAAGGAAATACTGCGTACCGTATGACCAGACATGAACCTGATACCCTGACTTTTGTAGCGGAACGGAAAATCAATGGCGGTTCTCACCGAAAACCGTAATCCTAAGCAACTTTTTTTGAATTCGTTACCGAAGTCTCGGAGCAATTTTATTCAAACCCATTCTAAACCTTCCATACTATGAAGTGTGAATACCCTGGCGTGGTTGGGGCGCGCGCCTTTCTCTACCTCTTGCAAAACATCACCTGCGGGCGGGAGTCGAACTTGCCTGCGTCGGCATGCCTGTCAGACACCATGCCCATTGGCTACAAAAGTCTTTTAATACAGTTCGCAGGGAAGTGCAATGGTCGGTACAAGCAGCTTTTTTGGAGTGAATATTGTATTTTCCGGGGGTCACGTTTTAAAAGTGTTGTCTTTGTAAATCATGCCGTGCTATTGTCATTTCTAATTTGTAAATGTTTGTTCAGGGATACCTCGCTCTCTTCACTGGAGACACTGGAGAAATCAAGACTGAAGTCAGAGATCAGATCAACATTAAGGTATCCATTGTCTCGTTTTGCTGCCATCGTCCTCTGATACTTAGTTCGTAGATTAATGTTGATTGTTCAGGTGAACGAATGGAGAGAAGAAGGAAAGGCATCAATTCAGCCTGGAGTTCTCTTCCTCGATGAGGTATTTGCAAAACAATTATGATATCTGACCCAGTGATTGAAAAGTATGTCAAAATCAGCATACTAGTGGCGCGTGAGAATTCGGTGCACTCCTTTCAACGGCACATCTTATGGGAGGCTGACATTTCCGCAACGGGCCGTAATGACTTAGAACTTGGATCACTCATCAATTGGCCCTTCCAAAAAGTTCGACCTCGTTGCGGAAATGTCATACCCCACATCTCATTAGTGCTGGTAAGGTGGCACTTTTCAGAAAACACCTTCAGAATGTCAAAAGTGCTCTTTTCTTTTAAATGTTGGTCAGCAATATCTCAAAAGTGCCGCATTACCAGAACTTGTGAGATTCACCATAGAAAAGAGAGCATCGAGTTCTATCAAACGGCACTTTTATCTGGTAATCATTCGGAAGAAAATTTTGATCTACTCCTTGTGAATAATGTACGTGATCTAGGAGTACAAGTTCGCTCTGATTTGAAGGTTATGTTCTGTTAAGGCGCGTTCTCAGAATGTTTCCTCTAAATTGTTCCTTCTCCTCAAAGCCCTCCCTTTCAACTGTCAATCCATTCTCATTAGGAGTTACAAAGCGTACATCCTTCCCTTGCTTGACTTTGCCTCTCCCTTCTGGAATCCTCATTACCTTAAAGATATTGAATTATTAGAGAAAGTCTAACACACATTCACTCGTCAAGTATTCTACCGTTGTTACCCCTCTTCCATCTACCCCTACTCCCTCCCCTCCTACCAAGATCGCATGAATACCCTTGGCCTGCGCACGCTAACTGAGAGGAGAGTCATAGGTGATCTTTGTATGACTCATATGATAATGAATGGTTGTACAATTATTCCTCGTTCATCTTTCTATGTTTATAAGCCGACTCGTGATCGAGTATCTACTTTCGGAATCAATACCGAATTCACCAAGAGCACTGCCAGATTCCACTCATTCCCTGTCAGAACCTCACGTTGGTATTCCCAACTTCCCGATTTTATTCGCACCTCCCCCAGCATCAGAATCTTCAAACGTCGACTGGAGAGCCACCTCATTATCTCATACCTCTCCCAACCCCGATGATTTCAGGAGAGTCATCCCCCCTTCCCTGCAATCAATAATTCCGATCACATGTATATTTAATCTCGTCGCGCCTCGGGCGTAGATAAATTATTATTATTATCTCATTAGTGCTGGTAAGGTGGCACTTTTCAGAAAACACCTCCAGAATGTCAAAAGTGCTATTTTCTTTTAAATGTTGGTCAGCAATATCTCAAAAGTGCCGCATTACCAGAAATTGTGAGATTCACCATAGAAATGTTCTATCAACGACACTATTATCTGGTAATCATTCGGAAGAAAATTTTGTTGCATTTTCTTTTCGATCATTGATATGAGCACTACTTCACTTATACAGATTGGGTTCATTATGGTTGCATCTCCTATATTGCATAAGAGAAGATGGTGATTAGGATAGTATCAGTCACCTGCGATACAACGATTGCAATAATTTGCTAATCTTGATATCTCCATCATCAGGTTCATCTTCTGGATCTCGAATGTTTCTCCTTCATCAATCGTGCACTCGAGTCTGATCTCGCCCCCATTCTCATCATGGCTACCAATCGGTTCGTTCACTTATTATCCAGCCAATGGGTGCATTTGTGTGGAAAAGTCGGGCTGTCGGGAGGTTGGTTTGCTCTGTGCCGTTTTCCTGAGGCGCGACGCCAATCTACGTGACGCCCCTTAGGCAGTAGACCCTATTGTGCGTCTCTCCTATATTGTATCACCATCCGAAAAGTAAAAACAAACTCAGAAATACGTATGAAACAATGAAATGGCCTGGCTTGTGATACAATATAGGAGAGACGCACAATAGGGTCGCGCGATCGCTCGTCAGCGAGTGAACGGCACGATTTTCCCCGACTGTACGTTAAAGCAATTTGACCCCAAAAGAACACCTCGGAACGAATAAATAAGTGACTACTAAACACTAAACATAGAACGCTCTGCATACAGTACGCAAAAAATGGACACAGTAAGTAAAAACGGCGTACTGTATGAACCTGATACCCTGACTTACGTACGTTTTTGAATTTTCTACGGAAATCAGGGTAATATCAGGTGAATACCGTAAGATTCAGGGAATTTCCACAGTATTCAGGGAAATGCAATGGAAGATGCAGTGTCTATACTCAGCTCTAAACACGGGGTTGACGCGCAGGTTCGGGGGTCACTTTTTCTTTGTGTCGTCGTGAAAAATCGTGCTGTGCGAGTGCCAGCGTTTTCTACACTTTACAGTGCTCTGTTTCATCGTTTTTCATTGAGTGAGATGGTTGAATTGGTTGAGATTCACGGCAAATCGAGATGACTCGTCAAGTTAAGGACTGCGAAATTGCTTGATTTACAACTTGGGATATACTTGATTCCAGGTCGTGGTACCCAGAAGATTACTGTAAGTATAATCATCAGCTGTATGGGTCCCAACTAGGAAGTTAGCAAATGACGAAGTTGGAATCAATCAAAGGAGAATTTGGTTTGAGGGCAAGTTGGGGGGGAGGGGGTACTTAATTCCATCTTGGGGACTCACCAGAGGTAAAGTCCACCCATAGTGATACAGTTGTCATATTCCCCCATTCCTCCATTCATTCATTCATCCATTCTTTGATACATTGGCCCATTGCAGTCCGACATCGGCAGTCCGTGGCACTGAACTGATCTCTCCCCATGGAATTCCCGTCGATCTCCTTGATCGATCTCTCATCATCAGAACGGGCAAATTATCCAACGAGGAAATGAGTCAAGTCTTCTCTCTCAGAGCTGACGAAGAGGGTGTCAAGTAAGTTATTATCATAGTTTATAATAGAGATGGACAGGGTCATGCATCAATTATTTCACTACAATAGCAATCACTCCTCGCTTTCTTTAGCCATTTTCGGGACTCTTTTTGAAAAATGTGAAGAAAATCTAATGTTTAGAAAAAAACGTAAGATAAATGATTGCAGTCTTGAACCGAGGGCACTGGCTGTATTGACCAAGATAGCTGGAGATACTAACTTCCGTTACGCAATGCAGTTGATCGCCCTGGGAAATGTATTCAGAGAGAGGGCCAAGAGAGATGTCGTGAGTCCTTATCATTATTCATCTATCTGTCTCATACTTATAATAATAGTGTCGGTTTGGAGGAATGGTTGATATTGACTGTGTTTGTAGGTGGGAGCAGAGGATATCGGAAAGGCATACAAAATGTTCCTCGATCGGAAGAGAAGTCAGAACTTCCTCGAGATACACACGGATGATTATATGCACTAGAAATCTTTGTTGTTGACCTTATCCCCTGTTCCATCCCCACTTTCATTGTTGGACAAAAGATCCCGATTCCAACCTCAATTCAATGACCGGTTAGTCACTATCATCAGTCCCCTTTACTCTACTCGATCTCTCAATTGTTATTGTTGATGTTGATATGTTCACAATCCGTTATATTCGTCTTTTCGTTATGAAACCAGTTGATAAATGTTGTAAAAACCTTCATTATCATTATCTCGAGTCACACATTCTACATAAAAGGATCTTGTACTAAACAAGACAGTACTGGACTCCTGCTAGTTTATGAAACTATCATAATAGATTATGAACTCGTCAGATTGCATGCCGTTTCTTTGCCGTAATGTGTGATCGGACTCTACCCTCCTTTCCTCTCCTTCTCTTCTCTATTATCGCGGTTAATTGCATCTCACTGACCACACTGCGCTCTTTCCATCCGAATCAAGTGGATACATTATTCGGAAAAAAAGGCATTCCCGTGAGGGAAAAACTCCTGGCTGGGTTCAGCGCTTCTCATACAAGCGTATATTATTAGAAATGTTTATAACGCATGCCGATGTTATAAATATTTCTAATAGTATACGCCTCCAGCTCAATCCTTCGCCCCTTCCTTCTTCTCCCCCCTCCCCCTTCCCCCTCCCGGCTTCCGGCCTCATGATCCCATATTCTTAATCCCCCCTCCATCCAGCGTGACCATTATATTCTCTTTTTTAAATTACAAAAAATCGCTGCTTTGTTCAAATACATACATCCAACCGCGTCGTCTAGAAAGTGTTTTTGTCAATTCCCTCTGATTCCTCTCGGCAGTTTTCCTAATCAGCCCTTTTCCGAACCTTTATTGTAATTGTACATTCCAGATGGAACCATCTACTTTGGTTCATCTAAAAGGTGTAATCCCTTCACTATTCTACATCGGCCAATCTGCCACTACGATCCAATACACTACCAAGAAATAAAGAAGAAAGAAGAGCTAGTAAAAGTAAAGAAGTTCGATGGATTGACGTCTAGAAGCAGGTGGAGTTGATCTGCTGCCTCCATTCAAGGTAATCACTCCATTCATCCTAGAGAAGAAGGGCATTGGAAACACCACACACGAGTATAATTATCCCATTTCAGACCATTCGGAAGATCTTTGGAATGTTAAGCGGTTCTACTCCAGGCCCCACGACCACGCTTTAAATTTGATTGTTATTATTATTTCTTTTCAAGATAAATGTTTGAGTCAATCGTATCTTGGATCCGAGTGCACGTCATACAAAGCGGAAAGGAAATGAAAGGAGGGGGAAGCTGGGGGAGGAGGGGGGATGAGAAAAAAGGACTAGGGAGGGGAGTCAATTCAATAGAGGGATCCGCGGTCTTCCATTGACTTCTCTTCTTGGTCTAGGAATTGAAGAAGGAAAAAGGATAGGAATGAAAGAAAGAAGAAATTATTCCGAGGTAATAATTCAAGATGATGAGAACATGTGAGGAGTGGGAAATCTCATCCAAAGGATGCTGTGTTGAGGCAGTTGTAGGGGGAGTGACAATGAATTGGTAGTATCTTCATCTTATCACTCTCTACCTTCATTCCCTTCCCTCTCTCCAATCAGTGTAGTCTGTAGTTCTCTCTCTCCCTTTCCATTCCCCACATGGTTCCGTTCTCACGCTCTCATTCAAATCCCTCCGTTCTTTATTTGAATCTTCATTATTCGGCGTCCTTCCTTCTCTCTCTCCATCTCAATCATTCATCTCCCTCTAATTCCAGTATGTCTCGTCAGAAATTTCCTTGTTTCATCGCTTTCCATGGATGGTCCAATTGTTTCGGATACGCTGTTAGAGAAGGAACCAGACTGGCACAGGTAACTATCATGGACATTTCCTTTTCTTGTTTCAGAACCATAGATGGGATTTAGAGAAGCAGACTGGGTGTTCAAGTGCGTTCATCCATCTTGTATCCCCCCTCCCCCCTCCCCCTCCCTCCCCCTCCCTCTCCCCCTCCCAGTCCCCCCTCCCCTCCCCTCCATCTCCTCCTCCATTCCAGCTCCCTCCAACCCTTCCTCCTCTTGGATTCTTCCGTCTCAGACACTGTGAGAACGAGAATCTCATAGCCAATGTCCAGGTTTGATCTTTGATCTCATAATTTAATAATTATCTCAAGTGATTCTCAGATCCTTGGCATTCCTCCCTTCTCCACTCTTCTTCTCAATGGTTCATTCGCTCGTCTACTCGGATTCGATGAAGGAGACGAGGCAAGACATACATTAGTATTACTGTATTATTGCAATAACTTGCCAAAATCTGACTGATAGATTCTTCTCTTCTCAGGTCATTCTGGAGTCTCTTCCCCCTCCTTTGGCATGTGAAATAGTCGAGATCGCTCCTCTCTCTTCCAATGACTATCAGATCATGGTGAGACCAATTGACGGGATGAGAGAACAAAGATCAATCCAGGAATCTGGTACAGAAGTGATCGAGAATGGTCTTCTTTCCCAATTGAGAGTTGTCTCCCCTCGATGCAGATTCGTATTCTTCATGAGTCGATCACTATCGGTTGCATTCAGAGTTGGTGAGTGACCTCTCCCTTGACCCCTTCCTTGACCCCTCTCCTGACCTCTTTTCTCAATCCAGTCTCAATCACTCCTCCTCCTCCCGATGGTCGATTGTGTCTCCTCACCAATTCGACTGAACTCCATGTCCAATCTGCTCCCTCCGTCTCTCTTCCTCCAATCGAAGGAAAGAGAAGGAAGAGGAAGGATGTAGTGGTAGAAAGAGCTGCCGCCAGGTAATCTCAATTCTCTCCTTCTACTCATATCATCATTAATCCATCTCCATCGTTCAGAACTTCCTCCCTAGTCTCTTCTTCCTCCTCTTCCTTCTCCCTCCTTTCCTCTTCTCCTCCTCTTCAATCTGATCTCATCCTTCGAGTTCTTCCTTCTTCACTTCGCAATGAGAAATTGAGAAGGGCAATCGGCCATCCCTCCCTCATATACACTATCGATCGTGAGTATAAATGAGAGAGTGAAGAATGGATGATAATAGATAACCTAATCATCTTGAATTATTGAGTTAAATATGATCCATTGTAGCTTCTCTCCACTACACATCTCTCTCTATCGTTCGTGCTTCTTCTCTCTCTTCCTCCTCTTCTCCCTTCTTTCTTCTCATTCGAATTCCTTCTGAGGGTGAGGATATCGGAGCTGATTCCACTCTATCAAGTGTGAGAGAAACACTCAAGGTGAGAAGGAATGCTTCATGAAGGAGGAACTTATTAGAAGGACACAATAAGAGATTTGAATGATTAATACAAGGTTGAAATACAAGGTAAGACAATCCCTGAAAGTGTAAATTTCAGTCTCATTCCCTCCATGCAATCACTTCTTCCTCTTCCTTTTCTGACTACGAGAGACTCCTTCTCAAATCAGTCCCCACTAAGAATCTCCACCATCTATCACGGGCCATAGTCACTCTTCCAGTATGTATTCTAATGTGGAGAGAGAGAATTCGTGAATCTGATAGACCCATTGGGTATACGGTATCTTATTTCAGAAATCAACCAAGATTGAATTGGCAGAATCTCACATCCGATCTCTCCTTACCAATCATCCCATTGTCATTCCATTCAAAGGAATCTCCATTCGACTCCCTGGTCAGTCTCAGTAGTAGTCAGATATGTTTTGACTACTTGATCATTCATTCATTCATTCCGTTCATGGGGAAAGTACAAGAAAGTATCGTGAAGAGTGCAAGGAACGGTGTTCCGCCGATGGTGTCGATTCGGTAGTTTGCCGGGCAGCAAGGGTTGGGGAGGGAGAGGGAGGGAGAGGGAGGGGGAGGGAAGTGAGGAAAGACTAAAGATCAAGCCAATTACAAATAATTGAGTTGGGGTAGAATGAGTGGGGTTGGGAACGAATAAAGTTACGAAAGATTATATGGGAAGAATGTCATTCATGCCTGAAAGTGAATACGGTGTCTTGATCGATGCCAATCGATACTTCAGGTCACTCTACCGTACTCTCCCTCACTCCGGATCCCACGACAATTGCTGGATCGACTCGAATTTGCTTCGTTGCTGATGAGAACACCCAATTGACAATGAAGGTGGGTACTGTAGGTAGAGGATATCGACTCCGTTCTCCTCCTCCTTCGTGTGTCCTAATATGTATCAATATCCGAAGTAACTAATATTGATTGAGGAGCAGGACTCAGATCTCGACACTTTATTGACCGGTCAGAAGGAAGAAGAGAAGGAGGAGAAGAAATTCATTCCCTTCGAGAGAGAAACATACGATCGATTGTTTCACTTACCGTATGCTCCTCACCCTCTACTCTTTTCATTATCGATTTATTCAGTTGGCAGAGTTCATTGACGACTCGATTGCTCTCCTGGTTGGATTCCTCCTCCGACTCTCCATTCTTCGATGGTCGTTGTGTGTTGATCACTGGCCCCTCGGTATACGGTAGTCGACGATTACCAATCTGAGAAGTCGATTGCAGGGCAGTGGTAAGACGGAACAGTTGAGAAACGTCGGTCACGCGGCCGCACACACGGCACACGCATACTGTACATACTTCATGGATGGAACTGCAATGAAAGGTACGGTAGGAGGGAGTACGGTAGGGGAAATGAAATGGTTGGATTGAGGTAGATCAGCGGAGAACATAGAGAAGTTATTGAATGGAGTGGTGGACAATCTGATCTCTCGTGCTCCGTCCATCCTACTAATCGATAATATCGATTTGATTGCATCAGCTCAAGAGGAAGAGACAAGGATAATCCCTGTGGAGAGAGTATTCACTGGTGAGTCAATCGATAGACTGATCAGGGGAGGGATACGGTAGGAAGGGCAGGGGACACGGTAGGAAGAGTAGATCATGGATGAGGTCCATCTACAGTACTCTGGCGTCTTCTCTCATCTCGTCGTGGAGTCCATGTCATCTGCTCAGCTCATCGTCTCACTTCCATCCATTCTTCACTTATTGGAAATGGAAAGAGATTCTTCCATCGGATAGAGACAATCGAAGGACTAAATCAGGTACTCACTCTCTATCTCCGTAATCGTATGTTTAGATAGCTAGAACACATTGCAAGAAGGGATTGTTCTGTCCGATTCAGAGGGTTTCACTTCGGCTAGTAAAAGCGGAAAGACGAGAATCATTCGAGTGGGAATGAGTCGAATCTTTTATCCGTTGTGTGGCGTGGAAACAAAGTGAAAATGATGGACAAAATGCTTCAGTGAATTGAGAAATGAATGAGTGATGAAGAAGGGAAGAAACTGTCTCTTCATCCCTCTAGAACTCGACGGTGGAGGGAGATAGACTGTGATCCGTGTGCACTCTTCTCTTCCCATCCTCCTGGAGATTAGATCGATTCTCCCTATCTTCCAAATAATGGCCTACCTTCTCAACGTTGACGATGACATCGACGCCTCTCTTAGTCAGCCACGAGTGTTCATTACCGAATACGAGATAGTATCTGAAGGGGGTGGGGGGATGACTAGAGTAGAGTACCCTCTTTGACCTACCTTCCCGTCTTTTCACACACCAATTCATCCCTCTCATGCACTAGTTTGGCAGTGAGTTTCCAATAGGGATACACCATGTCCATGTCGTCTGTGTCGATCTGAATGGAATCATCGAGATAAGAGCGATTTAGGGAGAAGATATCCTTCATGAGGATAATCTCACTTCCTCCTTCTTTTCCTTCTTCGCTTCTTCAATTGTCTCTCCCTTTCCTTCGACGAAGAATACTCCAAAGTAGACATCTCCGTCGGTTCGGAAGTACCTCAAGAAAAGAGGGAGTAGAAGGGGGGGGGGGAGGGGAGGGGGAAGGGGGAGTGACCTACCATGAGATCTTCTTTCCAACTTCATCCACATCCACTCTAATGAACTTCTTCTTTCTGGCATGGACATGGATTGTCTCCAGTGCCTGATATATCCAAGTTCCATTCAGTTTGACAGTTCTAGATTGCTTCTCTCTCTCTACTCACATCCAACACTACATTGTCCTTCGGTTTCCAGTATTTATCCTCACTCTGCTTCTGTGCAGGGATGCACTTGATCTCCTGCAATCGATCCATTCCTTCTATCTACCGTAATCCCTCTCTCATTACCGTATTCGTTCCTCCGAGAGATACTGGAATATGTTCTTCCGAGATTTCCTCCTTGAGTCCGTGAATGAACGACGAATCGTGCAATTGGAATCTATCGGCGAAACCTACAGTATCCTCAGATTATCGATTGATTGTCTTCCCTCTCTCAAACCTGCGGGCATGACTGGCTTGACCATCTTGTACGGCAGCCAGATCCATCGAGAGATGTTCACCATCGATCCGGGGGATACCTGGATACAGTACCTTCAGGATATCAGGAACCCAGTTATCGATTCATTATCGATCGATTGCTCACCAGTTCGGGATAGTTCTCATAGTGGAAGAGTTGAGTGTAGTAGGAAAGAGTGCCAGAAGACACGAAGAGCATCGTGAAGGGATTGATCTCGTATCCTGAGAGGGATCAGGAAGGTTACGGTAGACGATTATCGATCCATATCTCACCAGCCATGTCGATGATGTGGTGGAGAGACGAAAGCTTGCCTGTCTTGGCCTCCTGAAGAGATCAAAGATCAGTGATTGAATATGAGGCCTGGATTATCGATTGATTGAATGCAAACCTGTGCCATGACGAGTCTGAGCATGTACTCAAACTGCCAGAATTGATATTTAACAGAAGAGGAACTCTTCTCGACATGGGCTAGAGTCTGGAATGATTCCCTTCCCTTATCTCTCTCTCTCTCTCCTCCCCTTCCTCCTCTCACTCACCTCAACTGTCACCGATGCATAGTCGATGTACCACATAAGTCGATTGTGTTTATCGACGGCGTCCACCTTCAGTCAACCTCATATCATCTCCATCCCTCCCCCCCCCCCCCTTCTCCCTTCCCTCTCAACTCACTTGAATATCTCCTCTGGGCATATAATGCTTGGTGAAGACGGGATTCTCATCGAAGGTCTTCACTGCGTCAGTATCCTGAGAGATTCCCCATTCTTCTCACTTCTGATCCTTCCCCTTCCCCTCCCTCACTCACCAATTTGAAAGCCCTTCTGATCCTCAGATGATTATTGAGTGCCTTCACAGTGAAATCGACGATTTCCTTCTCCTTCTTGTATAATCTCTCCGAATTGGCCACGAATCGATAGATGTTGAAATCTGTATCGAACTGGAAAGAAGAAATCTAGATCGGAAGTTCTTCTATCTCAATATTTTTCGTGAAATCTGGACTTTTGAGGATCTAATAGGGAGATAAAGACTGAAAAAGTGAAAATATTGATGTACTGAAAAAGTGAAAATATTGATGTATGATCACAAGATAATTCAAGATGTTTTCGCCTAGTCTAGTCTTCTTCCTCTCTATTCACTCGTTCTCAGGATCAAAAGGAGGAGAACTCTCTCTATTATCGTTCGGGGTCATCTTCCCCTTCCTTCCCTTTCCTTTCTCGATTGATTGAGAGATAAAGTTGCATCCAGAGAGGATCCCTCTAAGGATCTTTCTAAGGACATGTCTCTATCCAATTGAGAAGGGGCGTTTTAATCATCTCATCACCAGACAGTGAATGATAAGGGTTAAAGATACCTGTGGGTGTATCTTCTCCTTCAGTTTGGCTCTAACATCAGAGACGAGTTTCTTCGATTCACAAGAGAGAGGTTGGCCGAAATCAGTACTGATTCGGGTCATTCTGAAAGGAAAAAGAGATAATAACCGGAACAGGAACTAACTGTGATAAATCATAACTGAAAAAAATGGAAAAGAATACAGAGGTCCAATCGTTTTTATGGCAAGAGTGCGAGAAAGAGAAAGAGAGAGGACAGAAGGAAGGGGAGAGAGGGGAAGGGGAGGGGGGGGGGGAGGGGAGGAAACAGGTTGGAGGAGAGAATCGAACGGTCGAATGAGGGAACTCCCTCTGCCCATCTTAGAGAGAGAACTTGAATATAGAAGAGAAGGAATTATGATGAAC